>WEIS01049654.1:2979-21890 GCA_013389965.1 Todus mexicanus
AGATACGTTTTGCTTTGTCATCAGCCTCTTTGAGGGCAGGGATCAGCTTCTTCCACTGACTTTAGTGAAAGTTGGCTTTTTCATAAGAACAGGATTGTGCTTGAGGTTAAAAAATGATAAAGAACTGCCAGAAATCCCTATTTCCAACAGGTAACCAAAAATCTATTAGGTCTTACTGATACTTTGGAAGAATAACCAAAAATTTATTTGCTCTTATTGACGCTCTGTAATTAATAAGGAAGTAAAACCAGAGCTTGTCTTATATCAAGTACACGCTCTTAAAGCCTGTGTTGTATTTGACATGAAGTATTTTTCCCAGATGCTCTCTTTTTAATAGGCCTGTTGTAGTACAGCTCTTAGCAGAGAGCTGTCCTTCGTCTTCCAAAATGCTCACGCAGTTAGCGCCGCTTATTTTGGGACTCTCACTAAAGAGGCTAAAGATAGCAAAGGCTTTTAGATGTAACTGCTTTTGCAACCTCTCAAGATTGTCCTTCAAGGTCAGCGGTGGGAGGACACTGTTGCAGGGCTGACATTGTTGAAGCTTCGTCTGTTGTCATCTGTGCTGAAAGGAATTTATGGCCCTTATTGGAACTAACAAGCCTCACAAAAATCTACATCCCTTTCCTGGGAAGAAGCCAGGGCAGTGGAAGGGAACGCAAAGGAGAAAAATGAAGCTGAGATTATAAATTGTGCAAAATCTCTCCTGTTCCTTGCAAGTGATTTTGGTTTGGGGTGTCAAAGCCTGTCGGTGTCACACACAGTTTAATGATTTTCCCTTTGTGGGTTTGCTAAATGTATTCACCTTCCTTATGTTCCGAGAGCAGCGTATATGAATTTGTAATTCACCCTCTTCCAGCCAAGTGTCGTTGTCTCTTGTCAGAGCTCTGCGTTTTCCATGTTTCAAGCTATTCCTGTTCCTATTCCCAGCAGCAGGGTGGTGTCACTGCTGTCCAGCTGCAGACTGAGGCTCAGGTGGCATCCGCCTCAGGCCAGCAAGTCCAGACCCTCCAGGTAGTGGTGATCTCTCTCATCGTGTTTGTGAGCACTGCATGACTCTCACCATTGCCACATATCTAATGCTGTGTTGTTTGGGGTTTTTTTTTTTGCCGGGGCTTGAAATAGAAACAAGGGAAATTTGTTAGCTGTAGCATCTGTGCCTGACGCTAGCAGAGGGTTTTCCACGGAGGGTGTGGGATTGTAGCGTGGGAGCGGCTCTCAGGTGCGTGCCAGGAACCCTCATGCATCCCTGAATTCCCTCTGCTGTCGTTCTGAAAGGGAATAGTGGCTGAAACGGGACTTGAAAGAAAAATCCACCAAGAGGAGCAGGTAGCAGTCAAGAAACAGGACACAAAGATTTCCTGTCGTTTCAAGGAGATGAGATTTCTGATAGCTACTGGGAGTAGTTCTGTGGCTTCACTATATCGAAGAAAGACAGAGAGAGGTGGTGGGTGACCCATGAGCTTGAAGAGTGGAACATTTGCATCTGTGATTAAAAACAGACACCTGGGGACAATATTGGCCTCAGTGGGATTGAGAGATCTGATTTCTTATTTATCATCAGATACTTTGGGGTGGAAGGGACCTTTAAAGGCCATCTAGTCCCACCCCGGATTCGCTGTGTGAGCAACACAACAAAACCCAGGAGAAGTTTGTACCCTGCCAGTAAACACATCCCTGCTCATGGCAAGAGGGTTGGTCCCTTCCGACCTAAACCAATTTCTGAATCTCTGAAATTGGAAAGCAAAGCAAGGTTCTTTCAAGCCTTGATTTGTTTCAACGCGAAGCATTTTCTGTCTTGCAAACTTCGCTTCTTTAGCTCGTGTAGGAGGCTTTTAAAGGAGCGGGTAAACCCTGGGTAGTCACAGCAGTCCAGCCTTGCGTTTTGCACTCAGGATTTTGGGGTTTAACTCTTCAGAAGAGGAGAGTTCCAAGAGGCTAGAATGTGCTTGTCAGGTATAAAATTGAACACAGCATTTTTTATGTTCAAGAGTTAAAACGTGAAAAGCTGCCTGACTTGAATTGCTTGGGTCACTGTGGCCACCTGATTGTCGTCAATGTGTCGTCTTCCCCTTCCTTCTTTTTTTCGTTTTATTTTTGGCTTGCTCTAATACATTAACAAGAATCCTGGAATGTATCGTTTTTCTTCCTGCTTGTCGGATATTGTCCTGCTGACTGTGCTTCTCTGGCTGACACGAGCATGCTTACCTCTCTCTCTCTCTCTCTCTCTCTCTCTGTTGTAATTCAAAACAAGCGCTACCGATTTTCGTTAGGGACTTTGTACGGGATGGGGATGAGGTTGAGGAAGGGAGCAGTGTTGCCAGGGGATGAGGTGACCCCTGAAGTCACAATATTCGCTGCATTGAGGTTGTTTCCGTGGATGTGTTCACGTGTAATTCACTGAGGTATCTGAACTATGCAAAGTGAAGGGGGTTTTTAGGTAGTTCCGTATGGAAAAAATCATCCTGGTGTTCTGCAGCTATCAGAGGGTGAGCGTTTGCCAGGGCTTGTTCTGGAGATTTAAAAGCAGAAAGCCCAAGAACTCAGTGACTTTTCATCGTGTCGTGTTGCTCGTGTTTCTAAACAGCTCAGAGCGATCGCCTAGTTCCTGAGACTCATTTCACATTTAAGCCCTGGTATCTCCAAATTTCTATTTTGTGGACTTAGCAGGTGAGGATGTTTACATAGCAAAGGTTTCTCTCCTGCATTGACCTTTTCCCTAGTGACCAGAGACAAACCCACACCAGGAATCCAGAGTTTTTCCTGCCACATTTGGGCTGAGAAGCGGCTGCTGCTCATTTTCTTTCCCTCTTTTTACTGAACTGTGCTTTGTGTTGATACATTTATAATTTCCCTTAATAACCTTGAAAAGATTCTCTTCAGAACATCGCATGCTACATATCCATTAGGAGATGGAAATGTTGTAAGCATGTAATTGGAGAGAGCGGAAGCTCCCGCAGAATCTCGTTGTCAGAACAGCTTATTTAGAGCCTTTTCTCATTTGGAACCCCCAGCTGAAGATCTGTAACAGCGATGTGGATAATGAAGTTTCTTTTCTTCCACTTTGCTCTCGGGCTGGGCATGAGGATAGTTATTGTGTCTGGGGAAATTGGCCACGCTTTTCATGCTTCATTGCAATTAGGCTGGGAAGTTTGGCTTAAACTGCACCAGAAGAAGATAATTTACTAAACGCAGTAGCACATCGTGGAGGAAGGTTTAGAAACTAAAGATATTTAGTGGTGTTTATCACGCAGGTTAGTGGTTGTTGCTCAGTTTCTCTGGTCACTGCATGAAAATAGGTAAGCCCTTAGCCTCGTGTGGTAGCTGCTTTGGTTTCTGGCTTCACGGCACCAGAGTTTTTCATTGTTGTGCTTGTTTTTTCTCCCATTTCCTAGGTCCAGGGTCAACCACTGATGGTACAAGTCAGCGGAGGGCAGCTGATCACATCCACTGGCCAGCCCATCATGGTGCAGGCTGTGCCGGGGGGTCAGGGCCAGACAATCATGCAGGTCCCGGTTTCTGGAACACAGGGACTGCAGCAGGTGAGATAACCTGAATTTTATTGAAGAGAAATTGCAGAGAATGACTCCACGATGTTCTCACCTTGTCAGATATTTGCCTCAGCGCTCTTAAAATAAACCGGGCAACAAAGGTTGTCCTCCAGCTCTGGATCTGGCAGCGAGCTGCGTGTTAAGAATGCAATTAAAAATTCTTTGTGTATTCGAGTTTTGTAGTTGCTGGGAATGTGCAAAGCTTGTAATTGAAGTCCATTAATATACAACTGGAGTTGGTTTGGTGGGTTAGATTTTTTGCTTTAACTGGCCCTCGCAGCGTAGTTGGTGACCTGGTGCCTACTCGATTTATGGCTCCGAAAGCGGATTTGTCTTGTTATTTATTGATTTAAGAAAGCTTGAAAATAACTCGTGAGTTTGACAACTACCATGCGATGGCTGGAGGTGTATTTAGACATTTCCATTGCATGGAAGGTTATTACCGTAGAAGGTACAGAAGCTGGATTTTATTAGACTCAATTATTGGGAAATATTTGTCTAAAAGACAGTTTTTAAATGGGCGCTCTTAAGCGTGTTCCTGCAAAGCAAAGGGAAGGACTGTAACACGGGCACAATGAAAGTGTTCTAGTAATCAGAGAACGGGATTTAGGAATGAGATTGAGCACAGTCCAGGAAGGCACATGATGTCTTGGTGGTTTGAGAGGTTTATTTAGTGTTCCTTTAAAATTTCTTCTCTTGAAAGACAATACATTTCGTGTTAAGTTCTTTACAGTCTTGGTTGTTGGAGGAAAATCCCTAACTGGGTTTTTAAGTCCAAGCTTGGAGCCGTATTCCAGTTCCTGGTTTTAAATCTAAGGAGTGTTCTGCAGCAGTGGAAAAATTGCTCTGCAAAGCTGAACACAACTTTCATATATATCCAGGAGTATTTCTGTACGCTGGATAATTAATACTCTACAGATATCTTGAATCTTAGTCCTCCTTTCCTTTCACCTGAGTGTAATTATTCCTAGTTTCATGTGGATTATTGATTTCTTTTGACTGTTTTATTGTGTAAGCAGTGGAAAACTGCTAAGGCACGATGACACCAGCATGTTCTGCTTCCTCTGTTCTGTGTCCTTGTGCCTGCTCTGTCACAAGGAGGAATAAATGAAACGTCTCCGTTTTACAATGGAAAAAGAGAAGAATCGGTGCTTGCCTTTTCTTTGCCAACAGCCAATCATCCTCAGAGATGACTTGGTAATGCTGAGGTCAAGAAGGGAGAAATAAGAGGCATAGTTAATGTTCCTTTCTGACTCTTTCTTCCACAGATTCAGTTGGTCCAGCCAGGTCAGATTCAGATTCAAGGTGGGCAGGCTGTGCAGGTACAGGGGCAGCAGGGCCAGACCCAGCAGATCATTATACAGCAGCCACAGACTGCAGTTACTGCTGGCCAGACACAGGTAACTGCACCAGCATGAAAGGCTTTTCTTGAGAGCAACAGGAAGAGAAACTTGACAATTGACTTAAGGTGTGGTCAAGTTAAAAAAAAAAAAGGAGAAAAACAAAAAAAAAGGAATTACTATTATTATAGAGAAGAACTTGAGAATAAATGTCATGTTTTTGTAGTGTTTTCATGCTTAACTCTGGGGCAGAATTAGTAGATTGCATGTTTTTATCCATTGTGTCTCTGTATTTTCTCGGTTCATGGTTGTTTTTGTCATATCTGTTGCAATTTGAAAACGTGGAGTATTGCTAATTTCATACTTGCGCCATTTTGTGGAGTAGTCTAGTCTAGTCATACCTGGGGTATCTGCTGATTCTTTTATTTAGGGCCAAAGTTAAATTTCTGAGCAGAATAGTTCTTCCTTTAACATATTCATAGTAAGACAGGAAACCTAAAGCTTGTTTCTTTTGATATTAAATACTAGGAAAAAAAATGTATGTGCTTTAGGAAGTTTAGCTACAGTTCAATTGGGTTGTTCTCCATCCTATTTCTTGACGCTGGTAATAAAGCAGAAGAAATAGATACCTGAAACACCTTAAGCACACCATGTGTTGTTGTAACTTTGGAAAAAAAGAAGCAGTTTGTAATATTCCTGTGTTCTTTCTTTTGTTTAGACCCAGCAACAAATAGCAGTTCAAGGACAACAGGTAGCACAAGCAGCCGAAGGCCAGACCATAGTCTATCAGCCAGTTAACGCTGATGGAACCATTCTGCAACAAGGTATGAGCTTTGGTGTGGAAAGAGCCAGGGCTTTGCAATCTCTCTTCGATAGCTTTTTATTACCTTGTGATTATTGTCAAAGGAAATGCGAAGTTGTGATGCTGCGATACGAGTTGTTGGTGCAGTGAATGGAAGAAGAGATATTAGTGTTGTTACAAAGGAATTCAGTCTGTGGTTCCTTCCCCAGATAAAGAAAAATAGCTCTTTTCTTTGGCAAGAGCTATTAGAGTAGACATACTGAGTTTTGCTTTTACACCTTAAAGCACGTGATTTTTTTTTTTTCTCACCCTGGAATTACCATGCAGATACTAACACAAAAAATAAGAAGCACAAGAACCAGGTGACAGAATTTAGTTAGTCACCTGCAATTCTTTTCTGATCTTTTTGGTTTTTTTCGTGTTACGGAAGGATGAATGAGTAAAAACCAGAAGTGGGACTAATGGTGTTCCCTTCTTTTTGTGTGCCTGTTTTTTGGTTTGTTTTCGTTTCGTTTCTTTTGTGTTTTATTTTCTGAAAAGTTACAGTCCCTGTTACAGGCATGATCACCATCCCAGCAGCCAGTTTGGCTGGAGCGCAAATTGTCCAAACGGGAGCCAACACCAACACAACCAGTAGCGGACAAGGGACTGTCACGGTGACGCTGCCGGTTGCTGGGAATGTTGTCAATTCAGGGGGAATGGTTATGGTAGGTATTTCCCTTTCCTTGATACGTGGAAAGGTTGGTGTCTGCACACAAAGCGTTGTCAAAGATTCACGTCACCTTAACGTGGTCGATCTTTCCAGTAGCTGCCATTAGTTTAATGCTCAAGCACGACCAATTTTAGAATCATAGAATCATAGAATATTTAAGGCTGGAGAAGCCCTCTTAGATCATCGAGTCCAGCCTATGACCTACCACCACTGCTCAGCTAAACCCTGCCACTAAGTGTGGCATTGTATTTCTATATTCTGTATTTCTTCCTTGCACAGCAGATTTGAGCTCAGAAATCTAGAAACTGAAATACAAAATGAGCTGCTAACTGATAAGCAGAGGTTTATAAAGATTGAATCAACTATTGCTCTTCTTGAGGATCCTTTCATATTTGTTCTTGTGATTCATAAGAGGGCTTTTTTTTCCTGCCAATTCTTATTTCTTTGTAGCATGAGGCCTTTTAACTTGGATTTTATTGTTTGTTCCCCACTAGATGTCAGCAGCTCTACAAGTAATACCTGCTGAAGAAATGCTCAGAAATTACCATATAAATTAAATAAGTGATAACGAAAAAGAAAGGGAAGCAACGGGCATGTCCTGTCTGCTTAATTGTACAAGAAGCAGCAGCGTGGTCATAGAATTGTGGATTGTATTGAAATTTTACCATTATCAGCAAGTTAAAAAAAAGCACGGCTGATAAGTAATTGATTTGCTTAAATTTGTTCTGCACTTTGAGAACAACTTTATTACTCCTTTTAATTTAAGTAGCTGCATTATCTGAACAAAACCCAAACTATTTTTCCATTTTAGCATGGATGGGTTGGGTTGTTGGGTTTTTTTTTTCAAGTTACTTCTTTTTTGCGTTCGCTTCGTGTTCTGACCTAAAAAGTACTGAAAACATCTTCTCTGTACAGATGGTCCCTGGTGCTGGATCAGTACCAGCTATCCAGAGAATCCCTTTGCCTGGAGCAGAGATGCTGGAGGAGGAGCCCCTCTATGTCAACGCCAAGCAGTACCACCGCATCCTGAAGAGGAGGCAGGCACGTGCCAAGCTCGAAGCTGAGGGAAAAATTCCCAAGGAAAGAAGGGTGAGGATATAACTCAGCTCTAACACAGGGTTGCTCGGTTAGAAAGAGGGGTGGAAACCCACCTGTGCTGGAAAAGGAGGACTAGAATCTTCAAGTGTCCTTCTATTTATTTATTTTGTTTGTAATCTCCGTCAGAGTCATTTTTTTAAGTCCCTTGGTGCCAATCCTGCTTCCTTTGCCTGCTTTTAATTGTTGAATGTGTACGTGGCTGGGTTGCAAACGGGTGTTTGCCATAAACACTTCATCTTGGGGGAAGGGGGAAGGACTGGGCAGGCTTTTCTAGCGGTCAGGAGTTGCCCTTACTGAAAGTCCAGAGTCTCTCATTACCTCCTTCTTATTGTCGCAGAAATACTTGCACGAATCTAGGCATCGCCACGCCATGGCCAGGAAGCGGGGAGAAGGTGGACGTTTCTTCTCGCCAAAGGAAAAAGACAGCCCTCACATGCAGGTAAGCAGAATTTGGGCTGTTCTTTGTACAGCTGCCACTTCCAGTTGTTCAGAATACGCTTTAGAAGTGTCTTTGTACTGTCTGATTTGGTTTTTCAGGGCTAGGCTGCTGACTTTTGTCCCCCTCTGCCTTTGAATTTATGTTTCAGGCGTTGTAAAGAAACCTTCTGTCTCACTTCTTTCAAGAAGGAAGCATCTATTTGCCTCGAGTATTTAAATTATCATAATATAGATAGAAATGTATCCACTTTGCTTTACAAACAGAGAATGCTGGTATTTGTTTGTCCTAAAATATACAATCTTTGTAGCCTTCCTGGCTGCAATACCAGACGTTTGTTTTTTTTTTTTAGGACATGAATGAAAGGTAAAGAAACCTTATCTTACATCTGCTGGAAAATGCAAAAAAAATGCAAATATCTGATTCTCAGCTGGATATTGATTTACATAAAAAGTGCCAGAGAGATTTTTCAAAGGAAGGGACACAATAGAGCAAAATTAGCAAATTCTGTTGTTCTTAGCTCTTTAAAGCAGTCCAGTGGCTTCGGCAGAATATTACTTTCTCTGAAGTAGAATCCTGCTCAAGTCCAGCATTAGGCCTTCCCTGTTACCAGAAACAAGATGTTGCTTGGAGCTGTTAAGGTTTATATATCCCTTTCTCTTACACTGGCCTGTAAAAACCAGGAACAAACATCCTTGGCGATCGAGGGGAGGTGCAGGAGCATCTCCTCTTCCTGGTCGTGCGCGATTCTCTGCTGCTACGGAACAAAGTTGGTTACAACGTGGTGTGTATTTTGTATCTGTAGGATCCAACTCAGACCAACGAAGAAGCAATGACACAGATGATCAGAGTCTCCTAACTGCTGCTCAAAGAAACAAAACTAACTGAATAGAGTTCCCGTCCCTTCTGCAAGTCTGTCCTACCTTCCCAGTGTATCAAGCGAGTCTTTCAAGGGGACAATCGCCATATCGCAGCCTTCCCTTTTCTACAGAGCCAGCACCACCTTTGCAGGACGTGGTCAAGATTTTAACTGCAGTTTTGACTCAACAAATAGAAACTTCACGAGTCTCTTGGGTATGCTCTTCTGATCCAGCACGAGGATTTCAGAGTCGGACTGCTCATGCCTTTTTGTTTTTTCTTCTTTTAAACGTGATCAGCACTAACTGACACGCTGGAGCAGGGCCAGCAAAGACCTCGTGGAGTCACGGCCCTTCTGTACAGAGACACAATTCACTTTAGAGCAACCAGAACTGACGTGGCCACACCGCAGGACGTTGTTTTCCCAGCACAGACTTGTTATTTCCATCCACTCCTCATGCCTTTGGACTTGATTGTCAACCGAACCGTTCCCTGTTGCTGCATCTGCACTTCTGAAACTGGCAGAAACTAGAGTTGGGGGGGGGATTCTTTGAAGTTCCACCTTGTAAAATAGGTAAAGGGGCAGCTCTTCTCTGGGAAAAGTTCAGCCGCCCGGTCACAATGAGAGAAATAGTTCAAGATTATTACAGGACTTGATATATCGTGTATCCATTCCAAGAAGTAAGACAGGAGAGAGGGTGGTGGGAGGATAAGGATTTAAGGAGTAGAAGCAACCTCGGGGTGGTTTTTTTGGTATGTTTATTGCCAGGAGTTGTTGCTTTGGAAGAAAAGTGGATGCTGGTGTAAAAAAGATTCAAACTTTTAAGTGAGTCTCTTCCAAAGGATTTCTTTTATGTTTTTTAGTTTCCTTCTAACCTGCCAGTCCAGTGCGTGGTTCCTCCAAAAGATGTAAACCCTGCAGTCTCAAAGTGATAGCGCTTGACCATCTTTGTGACGGTTTCTCTGACGTCTGTTCTAAACCAATTCCACAATCTTTCATTCTCCACGGAGCGAGGGATTGTTTTGTGACAGCAGAAGCATAGGGCAGCTCAACTCAGCTCATCCTAAGGTAACTGAAGGACTGTTAGACAAATGAAAGCCGTTATTGATGAACCTTTCAGGCTTTTTATAGACCATCTTTAAATAGAAGTGACACTTAATGAAGGAGGAGGACTTACATTTCTTCAAAAAAAAAGGATTTTTTCCTGACCTCCAGCTGGCTTCTGGCTGAGCATCTCGATAAAACATATCTTGATATTTCATTCCGTAGCTCATTACAGATTTTAAGCCTGTCCCATTGTTGCCAGTCTGAATTTTGCTGATGGAAGTTGTGGTTCGGCCGCATTTGAACTGGCGTTAATTACATCTTTCCCCACTTGTCTCCCTCCCGTCTTGAATGAGTTTTCCAGACGCTCTGTGTATCCCCTGCGTGCTCCGCTCCCATCTCTTCCAATTTTTATTGTCCTGTAGCTAAAACATAAAACCGCATCACAAACATGGGATTGGAAATATCCCCAGTTGCCATTGAGGGTCTGATTATGAATCTCAACCAGGGCAAGCTGCAGAGGGTGAGATGTTTTTGAGGGCAGCAGCCAAGGACGGGTGAAGCTGGTTTAAATTCAGTGACCTCTTGTTTTCAAGGGACGAAAATAGTAAAAGCAGCTTGAGAAATACAACCCGTAATCTCCCGTTTACTGAAAGCTTGTGACTAAATGTAAGAAGGAGGACAAGTGAGCAGGTTGTAGAAGTCTGAGAAGGTGTCAGGCAACCCTGGAGGAAGAAAGAGCGTGTCTGGCTAGGTGCTAAGGATGACAGTGTTTAGGTCAGCTACCTGTGGAGGTGAAAAAACGAGTGGAAGAACAAAGAAGAAACGCAGGTTTGGTGTTTGTAGTTGGGCAGTTGGATTTTCTAAATGAAAACTCGGTTCATTTTTCTTGAGTTTTGGGTTCCACGTTCTTACCCTGAGCACAGCTGGCACGGCGAACTGAAGCTGAGAAGGAAGCTTGGACACACCTGCAGCTGTGGGTGGAGGTGCTCTAGTTCTTTACATGCAAATAAATCTTCTTTCTTTGGATTTTCGTCTTAAATTCTACTAGTAATCGAACGCTCTACTCACCAATCTGACACGCGGCTTTTTTCCTACTGATTTCAAAGGCATTTGTTTACCTCTGTTGCATTGATGGCATCTTCGGTGCCTTTAATTGCTTCTGCCTTAAAATATTTGGCTAATTCGAGCACGGTGCTTGTTTTCTTCAGCTGGCGACTGTGAAGTCCTCACCTGGCATTTCTTGAGGTCCCCCATTTCAGGAAATACGTAGCTCTCTTTTACTGCAGGAATAACAAAACCAAATTTGCTTTCGTTGACTTTGCAGCGTTATTGTAAATATTTTGATTTTTAGAGCATCGGTACGTTTTGTCCCTGGAGCTTTCATGTGCTGGAGGAATATTTCTGGACTGGAGGAATATTTCTGGGCTGGAATAAGACAGCCTGTCCATAACGTTTCTAATCTGCTGGAGAATCCCCTCGGAGAGTTGGCAGTTAAGGAAGCAAGGTTATTGCTCGGACATAGCTTTTGGGGTTTGTTTTTTATTTTAATGAGTAATTAGTCCTTTTCTTAAGAAAAAATCTTGTAAACTTTGAAACAGGTAGAATTTTTTTCCCCCAGTAAGCCCTTCATATATAGGTTCTCTGACCCGTTGTTGTAGGATGTGTTATTCAGACCTATGGGTTTGTGTTCTAGAGGAAGTCTTACTGTTAATATTTTAACTAGTGATGTGAAAGCCTGAGCGCTACTGTCAGATTATTTTTTGGGTTCATTTGCTTTGGGTTACGTGTGCCACTTGGAAAAGTAGCGTTTGCTCGGTGAGATCGGGAGTTACTGGTTGACACCAGGTTACCAAAAAAGTCTGTTTTCTTTTCCTGGGTAAACTCGTTAAATTGGAGGCGTCACCAGATCCAAACCTCTCTAGTAACTGAATGAGAATTCGTTGTGGATTGGCTCCGCTTGAGCAAAAACCTCCACTTTAGGGGTGCGTGAAAGAATGATGAGGATAAAAGAAGAGGCTTAGGGTGGCTTTTGGGCTGGTCGGTTGACCCAGAGAACACTGGAGTGGCGAGCCCATCGAAAATCAGTTTAATACGTGTGAAGAAAATGGTCCTCAAGCGATGCTGAGCGGCTTTAAGGCCTTGCATGTTAAAAAAAAGGGGGGGAGGGAATAGAAATCTTTTCTTTGCAAATGGGCGCGGGAGGGTCCTGAGCTTAATGTAATGTCAGGCGACGTTTGTACATAGTTAAAAGTTTCTAATTTTTTTTATATGACGCATTTTTTCAAGTGTATTTTGGTCTTTAATAGATGCAATTGTAAGTACTGTGTACACTATCCAGCTAATAAAACTTTGTAAAGCCGAGAACAAGCTTTGGCTCGTGGTTTTCAGCCCTTCTGCTCTTTCCAGTCAGGTGACAGCAGTGCCCCGGAGCCGTGAGGGCAGGCGGTGACCCACTGAGGCAGCCAGGGAGCTCTCCTGCCCTCCGCGTGAAGCTGGTTTTCATCTCTTAAGTAAGTGACACTGTCCTCTAAGCGTTTACTGCTTTAAGAAGTGAGACAAAGAAGAAACAAAGAATTATTTCAGTGCAGGCTGCAGAGATTTGGGAGTGGTGTTTAATTAGATGTCCTGTAGAAAGGCACAGGAGACGTCTAGAGGTGCTGGAATGGAATGTATTGACGTAGAGCTTCAGTCTGAGAAAAAACTCCTGTCCTCTCGGCTCCTCTCTGTCTGATGTGCCCGGTTTTTAGAATGCTGCAACTTTATTTCCTGCTACCATCAAACTAAAGAAACCGAGAGGACTTGTGAAACATTAGCTGGATATGCATCTACACCACTGTTCAAGTGCCCGTACAGAACGGGGTCACTTCTGACCTGTCTCTGTCAGGTTCACCTGAACACATGGCCACGTCTGTAGTGTCCCGGGTGTCCAGAGGCTGCTGGTACCTAAGCTAGGCCATTCCTCACCATTCCTGATGGTGGTTCGACAGCTGAACGTAGCAGAAGTAGGTTGGGTGGGCTGCTGCTTCCTCTTGTCCTGACACTTGTTCCTTGGGAGCAGAGCCTGCCCCTCCCTGGCTCCAACCTCCTGTCAGGGAGTTGTGGAGAGCCAGAAGGGCTCCCCTGAGCCTCCTTTGCTCCAGGCTCAACACCCCCAGGTCCTTCAGCTGCTCCTCCCCAGCCTCCTGCTCTAGCCCCTTGCACAGCTCCGTCGCTCTTCTCTGGTCACACTCTAACCCCTCAAGGTCCTGCTGGGAGTGAGGGTCCCAAACCTGACCTCAGGATTTGAGCTGCAGTCTCCCCAGTTCCCAGTGCAGGACAATCCCTGCCCTAGTCCTGCTAAATAAGGAGTTGAATTTGCATCTTGAAACCTGTTCTGTTAATCATTTCTCTTTCCTGCTGTGTATCCTTTCAGGCCTTCATGGTGTGGTCTTCACACCAAGAGTTTTGACATCCCGGAAATGACCCAAAGCACAAGGGTGTCGGTCACGGATTCTTTCCAGAGTTGGTCAATGCAGTAATGATTAAAAAAAAAAAAAAACCCACCAAAAATTAAAGAAGGAAATGAGAGTGTGCAAGAACAGAAAATAGGAAGCTGGCTCAGGAAGCGAAGCACGCAATCATGCCAGTTTGTTTAGGAAGCCAGAAATTGATTTCTTGACTATTATTATGGGGGTTTTCTAGCTTTATTTTCAGAGAATTTGCAACAGAGGGCCAAAAATAAACTCAGATAAAGACAAAAAGCCTGTAGCCACATCAGCCCAGTCAACAGATTTTCCTCTTCTCCCAATATTCTGTCTCCCCGACCCTTGAGGATTGCACAAACGCTCACAGGTACAGTGGAGTTTATATGATTCAGGGACATACTCTCTGCCTTTTCACCTTCCTTTCCTCCTGTACCACCCAGTACCGAGACTGGACTCTCCTTGCAATCTTAATACCAAAAAATCAGAGCCATTTTTATATCTCATTTGGCATCCTCAGGCTCCAACTCACACAACTCAGAAAATCTCAGTCAGATTGATTTGGGGATATATCCCTAATCCCCGGGGGATGTTTGTACCTATCACCATAACAGGATTCAGTAGTTTGATCAAAACTTGTGTGGCTTATAATCAAGTCAAGCTAGATTTAGACTGTTAATAAACACCAAAACACAAGGAAATGCAAAGTTTTTTCCTTGTAAATATAACTGAGTGTAAATTCTACACCCATCTGTTCAGGCTGAAGATGTTTTACACGTAACATAGACAAATATTTTTCAGCCAGACGCTTGTTTCATAAATCATCTTGAGTGCATCACTTGTTTCTCCGAAGCCCCTGAAACAACTCCTGGGTTTCAGATCCAGCAGATTCTTTACTGCTTTGCTGACTTGGATCTTATCAGTGCGGGCGATAATTAACATTTTATATAAGAGTATTTAAGAGCTGTTGGAGAAAGGAAGCATCGTGTCCCTGTAGCTCGTGCGCCTTCGTCGCCTGGTGCTCTGTATCAGTTGCTACCAGAGAGAACCAGTTTCCTGTATTTGGGCTTAGAGTTGCCTGGCATTAAAAATAGAACAATTTTGGGGGGGGGAAAAAAAAGCACAAATATGCCACTAGATTTATGCTGCTGTATTGTTAGTAAAATGCAGTTATTTTTTCAGGGGAGGTTTGTGCATCCATGTGCCTCGTCCTTTCAGTCACTCTCTGCCTCGCACCCCATATATATCCAGCTTCAGCAGCTGGTCACAACTGGATTGTTTCTAAGGGCACTTCAGCAAAAATCTGTGAATAAACCCAAGGCTTTGTGCTGCTTTGGTTAGCTGGCCCTGCTTTTGTCTTTTCAGTTCCTGAATGTGGAGTTGTGGCTCTGAAGATGACAGCAGCGTATTCCACAGGCCCTGAGTAAATGGAATTGACTGGTGGAATGTGGAAGAAAACTTGGTGAAGGTTTTATCTTGACGTGTGTAACATCTTCAGGCTTCAGCTGAGGTTGGTGCCTTGCAGCAGTGTATATTGTACTATCGTCCAGTTCCCCTCCTGACATTTTACTTGCTTTGTTTCTTCCATCCTTCTGAGGAACCACAAAGAATGAGAAGCTGAAAAGAAATTCAGCATATTTTGCTTCACAGTATTTGCCTTAGCTCATCTACGACCATAAATATTTCCTCCCTGTCGTGAAACTGGGGGATTTTGTGCAGTCAAAAATGGATTATGGTTCCAGGATAAAAATTCAGCATGCAAATATTACCCCTGCCATCTCTAAACAAGTGTGGTTGTGGGAGGTCAGAACTGAGCTACAGCCACGCAGGATCCACCCCGGCTGTATTTTCTTTGGCACTTGGCAAGCCTGAGGAATACTCAGGAGCTTGAATTCTCTTCCTCCAGTCATTTGCAGTGCTCCCGGAGTTCAAAGGCATCCCTCATCAGGATGCAGTAGCCTTTCTCGTGCTCTGTCTTTGATCAGGATCATTAATAGGGTCACCTTTGATCAGGCCTGGTAATAACTCTTGTCTGACGTGCTCTGGTGGTTCGCTGGGCTTGGTCTGAGGCTGGTGTGCTTGTAGAAAAGGCAGAGCCACCGTAGCGTTGCGTGGCCTGTAGAGTTATCCCTTTATTAACCAGGCAGAACATAAGAACACAGTCAAATGGAATATCTTCAGTGAAAGCCTCACCTGGTGCTCCTAAAACTGACAGGAACCTGCTACGGCTTTGTGGAAGCTACAGGTCAGCCTTGAGACTTCATACCTTTTTATTAGAGAGTGATAGGAAAACCAAATTTCTTTATTTGGGCACTCAAATGGTGTTAGAAAGGAAGCATCTGAGGAAAAAAGATGCGTCTTACACATTTTTAGTCATGTCAGTAAAATCAAAGAAGAGCTTCCGCCAACTATCTTCTGGTTTTCTGCTTCCCGTGCTGGCTACAAGCAGAAAAGGAAATAAAGTGTTAAAACAAATATAGGAGTTTGCTAAGGAGAAGTGGCAAAAAAGATGAATTCAGGTAGAAATTCAGGCAGAGATTCTGTGTCTGCTTCATCTGCCCATGTAAATGTCGAATCTCATTAGTCACTGAAGCCAAGACAGGCTCCCCCCACCCCAGTTAACTGCAATTTGTTTATACCATTAGGTTGTATCAAAAATCTGCTCTAAAAAAAGTAGAAAATCCAGAATTATCCATGTCTCAGGAAATTTCCAGGCTCGGAAGAGAGCTCTTTAACACTGACCTGTAATCTTTCTTGTCAAGTGGTAAGAAATTGCTGACTTTTAAAAGATCATTAATTTTTTGATTAACTCCCCTAAAACTTCCAGCACAATCCTGCTCAGTAGTTTGTTTCTCCCCTGGAAATGGCTCTCAAGATGATATTCTCCTGAGTCATTAAGTCGCAGCTTTTTTCAGCCCCTCTCTAATCATCTTCCGTGAGAAGTCATTCATCATTTCAGTCCTTCCTACTTTAACGATGCTTTGATCAGAGTTACCTCTGATAATAGGGTGGCATCTAATTTAGGACGTCATCTTGCACCAAATAGAATCATAGAATCACAGAATAATTAAAGCTGGATAAGACCTCTTGGATCATCGAGTCCAGCCTAGGACCTACCACCACCACTCAGCTAAACCCTGCCACTAAGTGTGGCATCCAGTCTGGCCTTAAACACCTCCAGGGACGGTGACTCCACCACCTCCCTGGGCAGCCCATCCCAGGGTTTTATCCCCCTTTCTGTGAGGAAGAGCTTCCCAACATCCAACCTAAACCTCCCCTGGTGCAGCTTCAGGCTGTGCCCTCTTGTCCTGTCACAAATCGCCTGAGAGAAGAGCCCATCCCCCTCCTGTCTACACCTTCCCTTCAGGGAGTTGTAGAGAGCGATAAGGTCCCCCCTGAAATGAAATGAAATGAAATGGTGAAGATCCCTGATGTTGGCTATCACCAAACAGGAGCCAGGGAATTCCTTTTCTTATTGCAAAGAGCCTTAGAAGTTCTAAAGAAGAACAGGAGGTGGTTCATTAGAGGGAGAAGAGAAGCAGGAGGGAGCAAGGAACATCAATGTTCCTCTCCGTGTGCGAGGTGATTTCAGGGAGAACTTCACAATGGTTCTCAGAGAGGAAGGTCTCAGAAGGGCAAAGATTGCCAAATGTCCCCCCGTGAAGTTCAGTTTCTGGACAAGATACAGAACTACTAGAAACAAAAATGAGAAGCCCAAAGCTTCTGTAATTAAAACAAGCAAATTTCAGGCTGAATGTTTTCTCCCCTCGGTGACTTTGGGAAACTCGGTCTGTTCCTGGCTGCAGATGGCCTAAAGAAAAAGTGTTCCAGCAAGTAACTGCATATCACACAAGCACCAAGAGCATCCCGGTCTGAGGGGAAAACGTAGAATCATAGAAACATCCTCTTCCGTTAGGTTCAGGAATTACTTTTCAGTTCAGTTGTGTTGGAAGAATTTGGTCAGCGCCGATGAGAAGAGGTGGTAGATGGTGACATTCCCTCTCTAAAGCGAGAGGTTCGTGGCTACCTGCTTTTAGTAGGCAATCCTTTTCTTACGGAAGGTGGCAAAGCTTGGCCTGAAATACTTGGTGATCACTTCTCTCTGGATTCCCCATGGTTTGACTCTAGGCAGTGGTCTCCCGGGAGGGGCTGATTCCATCATGGGCAAAGTCAACAGTGAAAGGAA
Source organism: Todus mexicanus (assembly GCA_013389965.1). Lineage (NCBI taxonomy): Eukaryota > Metazoa > Chordata > Aves > Coraciiformes > Todidae > Todus > Todus mexicanus. The sequence goes on from WEIS01049654.1 coordinate 20,469, forward strand.
GGACCTGCTGCTCATTCCGGCTTGGGTTCTTCTGCTCTGTTTCTCTGGTCTTCAGACTGTTGCCAATGATAAAGATCACCACAGCCACCAGGAACTTGGTAACCAGGAACCCAGTGAGGATGTAGAAGACAGTGAAATCAGCTTCAGGAGGAATACTGTGGGGAACCAGAAAGACAGTAGTGATGGGGATGGTTCAACCTTTAAAGAAACTCTTGGAGTACACAGTGTGAAGATGGTGACATCTCCTGCAGCAGGCAGTCCCAGCCTGTGTGCCACAGAGCCTGGGACGTTAGAACGACTGTAAGAGGTTATCTCACAAATTGTGATCTGCAGGAGTTGTTTTGCTTGGCACCAAAACACTGAGTTTTCCTGATTAGGATAATGCTGCTGGTTAGAAGCCACACAGCACCTCTAAGAATTATCATAGACTAGGAAGAGGTGGAGAATATGCTTCAAATGGGGTTCAGATGGGTTCAAATTGCTGATGTTAATCCGCCTGAGCCCTAGGGTGACTTGAGATCACAGCAGGAGGAGATTCATGGCTTACCTGGAGATGCTCTGCACAGCGCTAGGCTCCTCTGGCATTTGGGTTTCCAGGACAGCTGATGATAGAAACAGAACAGTTTAGTCTGCAGATGTTTCTGGGTGATATTTGTTGGTGTCACCAACCCCAGTCCCCCAGCTCGGCACAGATAACCAGGGTGAGATTGGGCAGTGGGCTGTGTGCTAGAAGATTAATGTGGGTGACAATAAGGGGATGACGTGTGATGTCCTGTAGCAGAGAGGTCATGCCCGTGTAAATTGGGAGGCAGTGAAGCACAGCACCTCCTCAGAGTAAAACAGAAGTAGCTGCTTACTAAAGAGAGACCTTGGTGTCTGCAGACACAAGAAATTTAAGTAGGAGCTCTGGAACTCAGGAGCCCCGCTCCATTCCGCACGGTGCAGTGACGTTCTCTACAGCACAGGACGTACCTCTCAGCACTTCCACTTGCACCTTCCTTAAGGTGGTCCTTTCCCCCAGGTAGTCAGTCTTGCACTGGTACAACCCAGCATCCTGCTCCTTGAGTTGCCTCATGGTTACCGTCACGATCCCGTCGTGGATGTTGTCGCTGATGGAGGTGGTGCCGTTCCTGTTCTTCAGGAAGGGCAGCCAGAAGCGCCGGGCGCTCACCACGTGTTGGCACTTGGTCTCATCGATCTGCTTGCACCAGCTCTTTTCTCTCCACCGCTGCTTCCAGGGGTTATAGGTGCAGTTGATAGAAATGGTGCTCCCCTCCAGCCCGTACACCACAGTGATGTTCTCTGCAGCACAGGGAGCTAGGAGAGAAGGAGGAAGTGGTGAGCTAAGGCTCTCTTGTTTCTAGATCTTATCACTGTGTTTATCCTGAATGTCATTTTTACAACACTGGCCCAGGCTGCCCA
>WEIS01049655.1:1669-12522 GCA_013389965.1 Todus mexicanus
GCAGTTTGTGGGGTTTGAAATAGGCCTTCTGGTACAAAAGAAAGCTTTTATGCAAACAGCAGCAGCAGCAAAGCAAAAATCTAGATGATACTGACTTTAATGGACGTTTGTAACAACAGCAATATAGGAAACTAGAAATACCCCTTCAGTAAAACTACTGCATTCAGTTATTTTTACTGATCCTTGAGGGCCAATCCTGAAACATCCTGAAATGATTTTTCTCACCCTTTCCTAAAACCATTTATACGTGCCTTGTTGTAGATAACAGAACACATTTTGCCTTTGTTGTTTTAATTCTTATCCTGACCTACAAAACAAAAGAAAAGCTATTACTTTAAATAATTAGTGTCTAGCTACCATTTTATATCTGTTCATATAGAAAGGCCATGATCCCAGTAGAGGATTTGGACTGACTGAAGCTGAGATACCTAAAATAGCAAAAATGCAATACAACATTAAACTGGTGAATTTTAACCTCCATCATTAGCAGTGAAATTAAAATATTACATCAGTATTAACTGAAAAGATCAGAATAGTTTCATTTTAAGTTATTAATGTGTATCAACGATGTAAGCATGCAGCATATTAGGAAATCAGGCAGGGCTGATGCCTCACTTTTAAGATTTCTTTAGAGCTTAGCTAGGAGCAGGTATGCTCCAAACAGGAAAAGAAAAAAAGATATATTTTAAAACTCTGGAGCCTGTCTGTAGAAAATTATTATTCCAAAGTGAACAATAAAATGTTGATAACTGAAGAGTCTTATATCCAACAGGGAGTCAGAAATCAGTGGTAACCTTCTGAAAGCAACGACTAACGTCATATTTGCCCAGCTCACAAAGCAAGCTACCTCAGTAATAGATGTGCCTTTATTTCTGTTCCTCTTATCTTTATTTATTCTGTACACGTCGTAGAATAGTCTTGAAAAAAATCCGCAAGCTGAACAACAGCCCATCCATTCACACCTCACCTACATAAACATTGCCCTTGCGCAGAAACCTTGTAAACAGAAACAATTTGGGCATTTTGACAACAGGCAGAAAAGCTGATTCTTTGTTTCTTTTTTCCTCCTTGGTACTTTTACCAAATTCTCTACACATTTGCATTGTTTGGCTGAGAAAAGCGTATGACATTGCAACACGAGATTTGCTTATTTATTAACTGGTGTGCACTGTGAATAGGGCAGATGATGCCTTAATTTCACCAGCACCTTCACAGTCTGAAGCTGTGTGGTCTGCAGTGCCTTTGGCAGCTCCTGTGATACAACCACTTTGCTACTACTGCTTCCACTAGAGGTGCAGCCGAGAGGTGACAGCAGTGGTTTTCCTCCAATATTTTTAAGACGTCAGAGAACCTTAAATTTGTTCTTTCTTCATAACCTGCTAAATATGATTTTTTTAAAGGCAAATAAAAAAGGATTTTTGGGTGATACCTTTGAAAAACACATTCTGAGCATAGACCTGTGTATGCTCACACAGGTCTTCTTCGTGGCATGAGTTGCAGGTTTTACGCAGACAAGCAGTGCTGATGTATAACATTATAGCTGAGAGCAAAGAAAAAGACAATTTAAAAATCATGCCATGGGTGTCTGTGTTCTTGCCCTGGAAAAAATCTGGGTGGCTTCCTAGGAGGGGACAACTGATTTTGTAGCCTTTACTAAGGCAAAATCTTTAGTTATTCCAGGTCATGAGTTTCCAAACTTGGGGTCATTACCTCCCTTTCTTTTTTTCTATGGCTAGATCAGAGGGGAGTCACAAACCTTTTCTGTTGCAACATGAAGTGAGGAGATGTCAAAGGTTGAGGCCCTGCTTCAGAAAACGAAGGCCAGAGACCAATCCCCAAACCATGCCACTGGATTCTGGTGGAGATCCCGATCTTTCCACTGCTTTCAATAAAATTTCAAAAGTAAACAGATGAGGCCATTTGATAAGCCTCTGCTGATTCAGTGTTTGTAAGCTTTTTTTTTAAAGGTTTGCTTAAAAATGCAGAGAATTCTAAAAATGTTGGTTTAAATTTATTTTAAATAGAAACATAGCTAGTAGGGCTTCCATTTTTATAACTTATAAATGCAATAAATAAATGGAGTTGATCTAAATATTATTTTTTTCAATAATTCAAGGCAGTTTTTATCTCAAGGAAAGTTAATTTCGATTACAAACAGACCAGCTACTTTTTATCTTCTTGTAAATTTCTTTTTCCATTGCAGATAGCATGAGATAGACTGATCCCAGGTATTTAATTATTAATGCTCTGGATACGCAACGCACTTCAGGAGCCTCAGCTCTGACGCCACCACCCTACGCTCCATGCAAACCCCGGGGGAAAACCAGTGCGAGGGAAAGAGTTCATGTTTTCATATTGCAGATGTTTAGGGAATCAATCGGTGTTTTGTCTAATCAGGATTAATTTGGGTAACATATATAAAATGCACATACGTTTAAAGTTTTATATATATGTATGATATCTGTTATGATAGAAAACTGGCTGGTTTCCTGCATACTAGAGACAGGCAGGAGCTCGTTCTGTAAGCTTACCAATGGGAAAAAATGAGAATAAAACGTTTGTATGAGGAAGACCTACAGAGGTGTAACTGTTCTTTAACACCGTTCATTAAACATTTAATGAGTTTATTAATTCTATAGCTAGGTTACAGGCACTAGAAGCAATGCATCTGAATACATTTGTGTATCTTCAATAGAGAGTCAAACACAACCTATTTTAAAAAATATCTTAAAATAGCTGATTAACAAAGTGTGCTACATATGGAAAGCACATCTTTCTGGAAGTAGCTACACAAACTTACGTGCTTTAATTTAAGAGCTTTATAGTAACAGTTGGTGAGAAGCAGCTGCTGTATTTCAGCAGGGTTGATCTTTGCTGCTACTCGGATATGTAAGTTCTTTTCTCTTTTCCCTTAAAGCAGGATCTCTGTTTCTCCCCTTGTATGTTCTCAGAATACTGGGATGAGACCAGAGGAGTCAAACAACATGTCAGTTGTCAGATCTTGATCGGTTTGACTGGACAAGTCTAGAACATATTCACTAAGTAAGTACTATAAGTAAAAAAATAAAGTAATTTTTCTACACTTAAATTTGTGGCTTAATTGGCTCATGAAAATTTAACCTCATCACTGCTGCCTTTGAACAGCACTATTTCATGCAAAATAGTAGCTAAAAGGCATATTAGCAGCACAATTCTGACCTAACCTCTTGCACATCAGGTTTCAGTCATAAACAAGTGAGGGATCTGTTGCACTGAGGTTTGAGTATGTCCTATTTCAGCGATTATATTGCTATAAAGTGTGAAATACTGTAATTCCATATAAAAATCATAATTCGGTGTGATATCTGTTTGCATGAATATACAGGTCCTGCATATAGTCACGTGATGTATCACATACCAACAGCTTCACTTCAACGGTGTACCACCAAATAACTTCAGCTGAATTTCGAGGCCTCTTTGAAATACTCAAATTGCTTCAGTCTGAGTAGGTCAGCGCTTAAAATTAGCTTGACTGCAACGATCATTTGACCACACTGTGAGCATCTAGCTGGTTATATGTAACCTAAGCAGGTGATTAGCTGGTATAAAATGTCGAAACTATGACAGACGCATTTACACCCACTGAGAGGATGCTCCTGGATGTATTTTATGTTTGGACGCTGTATACGTGAGCCGTTATATAAATTATGTTGTACCAGTGTAGTGTGTTTCATTCAGTCTGAAATGTATGTACAATATATTCAGAACCAGAGGAAGGTTCATCTTATCTACTAACAAATTTTCAACACTAGTAAGATTCTAGTAAGAATCCCATGATGAAAGTACAACTACATAATTTTTAAGTAAAAATTATGCTTAGATTCTTTAGGATATTGATAGCAAAGTGCAAATAGGAACATGAACTTAAACAGCTCTACCAAGCTCAGGTGTACTGTGCCATACTCATAAAAATGTATTCTCCAACTTTTACCAGTACAAACATTAGTAATCTCTAAATTGATTCGTAGATACAGACCCTACACACATAGGCACACAAACACACATGTAAAAAACCAGCTACTTGAAGAGATACATTAAAACTGAACACTTTGCAAGCAAAAACACTGAAGGCATTGACAGTACAGATGATACCAGTGTTGGTGTGATGTTTTCAAGGTTTAAGCTGCCTCTCTTTTCTAGGGACTCGCTTCCTTTTCTCCCAGTTCACCTGTATTGAATGCCCACTCTTTGACATAGAACTTTTTCTTTGGCTTTCGCAAGCTTTTTAAGAGAAAAAACACCACCGACAGTTAGAAAACTTTCCTTCTTGTACATTCAACTTTCAGAATGATAGTATTTTCTGACCACTTTTTTATTGCTGAAGACAACATTAAAGTGAGAATAGTAATATTTATTTAAAGTCTACAGTAGCCTTTTACTAAGTGCAGCAGTGACGTTTACTACTAAGTTTAATATCCACTATCAGAGCCATAATGTACTGGTTTCTTTTGCAGAACAAAGTGACCACCAAAAGCGGGACTTTGTGGGCCAGTTGGATAAAACATAAGCTCATCTCGCCCCCAAAACCCCGACTCTGGAACCACAACCTTCCGAGATTCAATTTGTAAGTACAGTATCTTTGTTAAGATGTGCCCAATCAACCTAGAGAATCATTGCTTATAAAGTGGGTAATTTTCAGACTAACGGAAGAGAATATTATAGGCAAGTCACAATATGCACTCCACTTACTGGACAGCGGGAACTGCTAACAGATACTGTTTGGTTTTATTCACATTTTAATGATTTAGCAGCACCTTCTATAAGCATCTATAAAATGTCACAGAACTCCCCTAGAATAACAGTTATTTATTAGACCCAGCACTCAAAATATCTATTAAGGTTTCATCTCAGAGTGAGTAACAACGTACTTGTTTATCTGTTCCACTACGTTTCAGACTAAAGCTGACACATTATGGTGAGATGCCTGTCATTATCCTAAAATTGTTGCTCGTACAATACGCTAGAAAATATTTTCGCTTTACTTGAAGCAGTTTGTTCCCTTCCCACTAACAGTGCCAGTTTCGAGTATCAATCTGTGTGTCTAAATCTTAGTACCCTCAGCGTGATATTTCTTAAGAACTTCTTGCAAAGATGAGAGGAAAAGGGGAGATCTGTGGACAAAAGCAACATATTTCCTAAATCCTCAGTTTATAATTCCAACAGAACTTCTAAATAAAGCCCAAGCTTAAAAGCATCACAGTTTACACTTGGGTGGCTGGAGTCGGTAAACGCTGTCAGATACTTTTAAAGCGAACTAATTACTGTGCCTGAAAAGCCCCTGCGAGCTTTATTCGGCTTTTGCTACTGAAAGCGCAGCGCTGAGCCGAGCCGAGCCGAGCCGAGCCTGCAGTCCGAGCGGAGCCGCTCCGAGGGGAACGCGGCGAAGTTGCCGGGGACCCCGGCAGAGCGGCCGCGTTACAACCAGAGCAGGGCCTGTGGAGAGGCGCTGCCAGCCGCGGGCACACGGCTCCTCTCCGCGCTGTGTCCCGGAGCGCACCGAGCCTCACGCAGCGGCGCCCGGCAGCGCCCGGCCCTCGGCCCCCNCCGTGCGGGGCGAGCCGCCACCGGCTCCTTCCGTTGGCAAAATCCTGACTCATTACATAAAAAGCTCACCCTGCCAGGCGCCCACAAACATTTCTTCATCACGGTCACGCCACGAGCTGAACAAGAGGCCGCGGCGAGGGGAGGGGGAGACGGGGAAGCAGAGGGGGGAAAAAAATATAATCCAGGAGGTTGGGGGGGTTATCTTCTTTTTTCCTTTTTTTTTTTCCTTAAGATCCTCTTCCTTTAAAAAGAAAAAAAAAAAAAGTGCAGTGAGGAAAAAAGAGCAGCCACCTGAGAAAACTGGGGAAGATTCCGTCATTGTTGCCACAAAGGCACCTCTCCCCTTCGCAGCGCTCCGGCTGCAGCACAGCTCCCGCTCCGGCACGGCTCCGGCTCCGGCAGAGCAGAGCTCCAGCTCCAGCAGAGCCCCGGCTCCGGCACAGCTCCGGCTGCAGCACAGCTCCGGCTCGGGCAGAGCCCCGGCTGCCGAGCGGCGCAGGCTGCTCCCGGAGCTGCTCCCGGAGCTGCTGAGCTCCAGCCGCGGCCGCCCCAACTCGGCGGGGGCCGTGCCAGGACCCGCGGCTCGGAGGCCGCCCCGAGGAGCTGTGGGTGGGGAGGCCACCACCGGCCCGAAATCCAGTTAGTTAGTTATTTATATTCCTAGAAACTACCTTCCAATATAGTAACAGGGAAGGGGCATTCCTAGAAATTCGGGAGACGTCAGAAAGGGGAGATTTGTGAAATTCAGCTTCACTTCCTGCAGAGGGCTCCTAGCACAGGAAAAAAAAAATAATAATCAAGTGAGCAATAAAGTGCTTTTCATGCTTCTCTGATCAGATAATGGTTAAAAAAAAGAAGAATGGTAAACCACTTAACTCACATTTCTCTGATACGATCTAGGAGTTCCGTATGGGAAGTACGCTAATCAGTAACCCCCTTTCCTCATTTTCTACTGCTGTTTCTAGATGTCTATCTCCTGGATTTACTTTCCCCCATGTCTCCGTATCAGACCTGTGCACAAAGCAAACGAAAGGAATAGACATGTGAGTGAAAAATGGGCCAAGCGCTGACCTTGCCTCTATCCCAGGGGCACTGATGTTCGTGTGTCATTTTAAACAGGCTTTGCGGATTGCGTCTTTCACGCCACACTGGTGTGAATAATTCATGCTATCACCGTGGATGTGCGCGGTATCGTCACTCGCACAAACGTGCATTTGTAGGTTGGCTTTTATTTAAGGGCCCTGATAGTGAGAACTGCTGAGCGCTGTCAGTCCTCATTGACTTAATGGTATCTTAGGCTCTTAATTAATTCTGCTCAGCAATTAACGGGATCAGGCCCTGCCTGACAGATGCAAATCGGGACTTGCAGCAGACCCGCACGCTGTCACGAGCCGCTGTTGTTCCTTGTGCGTCTCCTAAACCTGTGTATTTGCTTTGTGCTTGTGTCTAACACCCAGTCCTTCTTTAGTCATATATTTAAAAAACCCCAACAAACCGCTGTTTGGTACATTTCAAAGGAAGCAGAAATGAGTATTTGCAAAGCAGTAGCAGATGAAGATGTCGTTATATGCTGTTCATTCTACAAAGATGTCAATACTTCTGTAATAAAGCATTATTTATCCAGGGATAGCAGAGGTTGCTATGAAATCCACGGTAGCCAGCTTTTGGACAAAGAGAATAGATCTCACGGTGTGCAACTCTTGCAGGTTAATTGAATTTCCATAATGAAATTCCCCTCAGCCACATGAAATCCTTGGATTTGTTCTTTGAATTTCACTATGCCTTGCAGAGTCTTCTCTGCCCCCAGATCAAATGCAGTTTTACAAGTGCCGCAGCCTGGCTTTACTTCGGTGTTTTATAAACACTCACGTTTAATCAAAGCTTAGTTAGGGACACCTTGTCTGTCTGCAGTTCTGAAGGGGAGTTAGCAGAGTCTGCCTGACAATCCCAAGTGTGCTTGGACTCCCAAGCATGTTTCAGCTGTTACCGCAATGCTCAATAAGCGATTGCTTCAAGACACAGACCCAGGCTTCAGAGAAGTGCACCCACAGCGCTCTGTTAGCAATAACACCTGGTTAGAGGTAAATTTATTTTAAGTAATCGCTTGGAATTCAAACCAGCTCTACTTAATTGCAGCAAGGCCTTTATAATCCGGCTGTCTTATTTATGGCACACTGCTGGACACTACCTGTCACTCTCATTTCCTGAGTGAAAAAGTGAATGGCAGCCTCAAGTTCGGGATCTTTTGATCATTAAAAGGAATGGATGTGCTGTCCTCTGTTGGTCGTACTGGTTGTCACATGTAAAATTCAATTAACTCAAAAAGGCAGTAGGAGGCTCTGATAAAAGGACAGAAACGATGAAACTAAATTAAACTTGCTTCACCTTCTGCTTCCACCAGTAAGACTGCACAGCGTGAGGGATTTCTAAGTAATTCCTAAAAAAATGATACAGTGATGGGCACTAGAAACTGGATTAAGAAGAGGTCTCGTTTCACATGATTCCGGACTACAGATGCTGCCCTGGGGTTCAGCTGCTGTTGCAGCACCTGGCAGTGCCCGGCGTGCTGCTGCTGCCTCCCTCCAGCTGCAGGGCTGGCCCCACCAGGCCAGGGGCGCAGGGGGGCTGTGGCGCTGCCAAGCAGGTGGTGAGAGAGGATGTTTCCAGCTTAAATTTCCCATCACAGGGTCCATAGCCGTGTGTGCCAGTCCGGATAGTCCGTGCTCACATGTAATGACTCCTGTCGTGTGATGCGATGGCAGCTGCGCAGCTTGTCAGAGCACTCGAGCTGTGTCAGTGTGGGCTTTGCTGGGTACGTGTAACGCAAATTCCCACCGTACTGCTCGTGGTGTCTGACCATGTCCTCCTGGGAGTCGTGGGCAGCAGAAATGCTCTGCTCCGCTCAGTGTTGGTTAAGCAGCCGTGGTGTGTCCACTACAGGTGCTCATTTCAGGAAGAGAATGTAGGAACTGGAGAGGATCTGGGGCGCTGTAGGATGGTTACAGGTGTGATTAGAGGCATTGGAAACCCAACCTAAGAGGAGAGATTTCAAACTTTGGGGGAGTTGTGTTGTTTAGCAAGAAGGCTGAAGGCAAGTAGAGTAACACTTTCAAAAAGGTTTAATGTCATGTAAACAAATCCGTATCGTGGCAGTAAACCTGGGTGGGGTTTTAATGCTTTCTACATTTTAATGGCTACTGGAGTTGCTCATTTCTGGTCTGCACAAGTTTCTTGTATACCGTGATTTCATAGTTTTCTAATTGCAAAATTAACACGCAGTAAATAACTATAAGCCACGTCTTAAACCATTACTTAGCAAGATTATCATGATGCTAATAATTCAGTGGTGTTACTTAGCCAAATGTAAGTTCTGGCTGCAAACTATGGAAGAACAGGCTCTGCACGACGTGGTTTCTGTGTGTGTCGTGTAACAGGCTCAAAGTGTTGTGACATGGGTGAGACGCAGCCAGAGCTCCCGTGTAAACCTGGCTTTCTGAAAAAGCAAGGAAGTAGGAAAGCTTCACTCATCACAGGCAGGGGGGCTTCTCTCCAGATTTATCCCTGAGGTCGCAGTGACAGAAAGCAGCATTTATCAGATTCGTGTTTTGTCCTGGTGTTTGATTTTTATTTACTTTTGAAACCTCTCTTATGAAAGTGGCTTCGGGCACACGGCTGTTCCCCACTGTCCTTCGCATCCAAGGGTAAAAATATCGAAGAGAAAAGAACCTGATTCGGAACATTTTGGGGTTGTAGTTCTGCATGTGCTTTGTGCTGAATCTGTTGCTGTTGGTGATTTACCTTTTTCTTCTCTCTAGGGAGACTGGGCAGTGTTGTGACAGATCTCCCGATGGACATGTCAAGTTCGAAACTGAGCCGGAAGGTAAGCGCTGTGGTTTCCTCTCTGCTGATGCTTCATCAAAGTTATGCCAAATTTGCTGAAGAGCAGTTTTGGAGAGTTGTGAATGTTGGCAGTGAACGAAGTGCAAAAAAATATAGATTCTAGTTACATGAAATTAATACAGCCAGGTAATCTTCGTAACTCTAAATCTGTGCTATAAAGGGCACCTTAAGGAGCAGAAATGGTTACAGCCCTTCTTTAAATCAAAATGCAACTTGAGTGGTGATTTTCATAGAATCACAGAATCTTTGAGGTTGGAAAAGACCCTCGGGATCATCGAGTCCAACCCTCAACCCTACTCTGCAATGGTCACCCCTAAACCATCTCCCCCAACACCGCATCTAAACACCCTTTAAACACGCCCAGGGATGGAGATTGAACTCCCTCCCTGGGCAGCCCGTTCCAGGAGCTGACTGCTCTTTGCTGTACAATTTCTTTCCTTAATATCCAGTCTAAACCTCCCCTGTTGTAGTTTGGAACCATTCCCTCTGGTTCTATCACTAGTCACCTGTGAGAAGAGACCAGCACCAACCTCTTCTGACCTGCCAACAGAATTTACGTATTTTATTTCAAAAGATTTTACAAAATCTAGTGTAAATAGTTAATGACAGGGTTTTTTTGTTCATGCAATTGTCCAACCTTGATTCTAGATAGCAGCGATGCAGAATATGAAAGGAACATTTTTTGGGAATCAAAAAAAAGAAGACTGGGGACTAATCAAAGGTCAGTCAGATTTCAAATGGTGAGCAAATATCAACCATGAATCAATAAGGATTCCCTTCCATTCGTAGTGCTGTTATTACTGACAGGGTGGTTTTAAGCGCTGCCAGCCCTTAGCCATGTGCGCAGTTTGGCACCTGGGCCCAGCAGCGTCTCCAGCTTGGACTTCCCAGCGGCTCGTGGTGCAGCTGGAGCAGGGGGTGCTGTACCCCAGTACCCCGGTACCCTGGTACCCCCGTACCCCGCCTTTGCTCCTGCTTGAGCGGGGTGCGCATGGCACCAACCTGCCCTTGCCTCGCCCCTGTGCAATGTCACGGGGACTTTTTCTATTAAAAAAAAATAAAAAAGAGAAAATGTGAAGTGCCCCCAAGGCAGGCTGCGGCTAATCCTTCGAGGTGGGTAGTGATCCGTGTGAAGGAGGTGATGCAGGTGAAGAACCCTCATGTTTTACTAACTGGAAGGCGGAATTAAATTGATAAATAATTAAATGAATGACGGGGCGAAGCCAACAATGGAAAGATGCAGGAATGCTCTGGGCAGCTGCAGCCTGTGGGGAGCAGGCTTTGCAGGGCTTTGCAGGGTTTGCAGGGGCTCCCTGGCGTGCGGGCACCGGCACCTGCGGGGCTGCTGCTGCTGCGGGCTCTGGGCTCTG
>WEIS01049661.1:1887-22666 GCA_013389965.1 Todus mexicanus
GGTGTTGAGCCCTGGAGTAAAGGAGTACATTCGAGTAATGGTTCTTGTTTTATCATCCCATATGAAGAGCCGTGTGTTAAGCATTGGCTGTGTAGTCTAATGGAAAATTTAGTATTTGGCTTTCAGCTTCTCAGAATGATCTCATGTCCTCTGGATTTAGAGAAACAAAGCATGGATGATTATGGGGGCAGTTGCTTCAAATGGTTTGAGAGTAAGCCAGTCCTGTTCATCTGTTAAAATTTGTCAACATGGATATTCATAATTCCTTTTTGTAATTCAGGATTAACTGCAGGTATTGTTCAGTACCTTTCTAACCTCTAAATTTGATTTAGCATTAGCAAAAATAATGCTTTTCTTGGTGATGTGTATGCTTCAAATAATTAAAAGGGGTTCTCAAGATACATGTAGAAACATCTGCTTTTGTTATTGTTACTGCTGTGTGCAGTGCTAAATCAGGATTGTGTCACATAAAATGCTTATGCATATGGTGTACCGTACGAATCACAGTCAAGCAGGCAGCAAGTTGCATCTAAAATCAAGATACTTCAGTTAGAAGAGACAACCAGCAGGCAATCTGGAAGTTCAAAGTCAAAATTCAGCAGAAACCCTCACTTGGCTCCTTTCAGTACAGATGAAAGCCTTACATCTCATTACTGTTTATGAATACCAGCAACTAGCTGTGCAGCTGACACTTGCAGACTTCAAATAGCTTCTTTGCAATGCAAACTTGGCATCAGGAGCTGACAAGTTTATTTGATATCACCTTTATGTGTTGAGTTTTATTTCAGGAAAATGAATCGTTCCTTAACTGTGTGTGTGAACTGTCCTACTATTGCGGAAATAATCACTGAGACCACAAAATATTAAACGCTTTTCCACATGGCACGTACCACACTTTGTCTCCCAAATAGATCATTGGAAAAAGAAAAGAGAAGTTTAAGTGAAAGCAGCTGCTAGCAAGTATCTGGTGCTGGTGGCTACTGTGGAACAAAAGGGCAATGTGAGGAGGTAAATATGAGTTCAGATTTTAGGTTGGCGTTGACTTAATTCTTGTTCTAGGGTTTTACATTGCCAGAGTTTCAAATTTTGTAGAGAGTATTGTGCCCAAAATGTAACAGAGGCCACATCTGCATTTGCTTCGTAAAGAAATCACACAACATTTGCTTGTAACTATGATCTTCTAGCGATGGGAGAATTATTTTATAAAGCTGCAGATTTAAGTGAAGAATTTAGAAGTACGAGCAAGACATGTCGTCAGACTGCAACAAGGAAATGTGATTGCTTTTCTGGGTTATTAGGGGTTTTTCCCTCTTTAATTACAGGGCTTTACGGCAGACTTGACTGGGGACAATTTACAGAAAGTTTTGCTCTATCAGTTTTATCAAGCTCAAAGCCACCCCGCTACCACCAGGCCACAAGCTATTCCAGGAGCAAATTCTTCCAGAGCACCGGCATGACTTTAACAAATTAATATTTTACAGAGCTGCAGCACCTGGTCAGGGATGAGAACAGCGCTATTTCCACATTTCCTGCAATGCCTGAGTCTGCATTTTGTATTAATCATTCCTGGAAACACACAGATCTCCGCTTCTGTGTGGATTGATTGCACCATTCACTAGGACTTTCCAAAAAGCCAGTTTATAGGGGTGAACTTTGCAGAGTACGATTGACGGTTGGACTCGATTTCCATGGGTCTTTTCCAACCTCAAAGATTCTGTGATTCTATGATTTATTATGCCCAAGTTCACAGAGCCAAACAGCTGTTGTCATCATCCAGGGTGGACATTGTAGATGCTTCGTCTGAGCTTGGAATTCACAACTAACATAACATCTGGCCTGCGGTTGTTCTGCATTTATTTGCTGCACCTATGTGAAGAATCACTCGTATGGAGCCCTCAGTGCAGTATTTCTTGTTAGCCAACTCTGCTTCCCTGCTCTACCTGCTGTTTTCCCAAATTCATTTTTACATTCTTTATATTTTATAAGTGAGGCAGGGCTAGTACTAAAGCAACTGGATAGCTGCATTCCTACAGCACAGGACAGTTGAGCATACTATGAAAGTTTAATTGGCCTGAGTTGCATGTAATACAGCACATGTGTAGTGTTATGAAAAGGGCTGGTTTTAATATCACAGAATGGTGAGGGTTGGAAGAGACCTCTGGAGACCGTCTCATCCAAGCCCCTTGCTCCAGCAGGGACACCCAGAGCAGGGACCCAGCATCATGCTGTCAAGGCATGTTTGGAATTTCTCCAGAGGAGACTCCACAACCTCTCTGGGCAGCCTGGGCCAAGCTTTGGCACCCTCACAGCAAAGAAGTTTCTCTTTCTGCTCAGATGGAACCTCCTGGGTTACACTTTGTGCCTGTTGCTCCTTGTCCTGTCACTGGGCACCACTGACAAGAGTCTGGCCCCATCCTCCTGCCTGTCGCCTGGGGGCCCTTTAGTTCTTGCTCAGCATTGCTCAGATCCCCTCTCAGGCTGCTCTTCTCCAGCTGAACAGCCCCAGGGCTCTCAGCCTTTCCTGGGCACAGAGATGCTCCAGGCCCCTCAGCATCTTCACAGTCTCCCGTTGTCTCTCCAGTAGTTCTGTCTCTCTGTTGAACTGGGGAGCCCAGCACTGGACACAGTACTCCAGAAACGGCCTCACTAGGGCAGAGTGAAGGGGGAGATATTGTAGTATCTACAATCATGAACAGTTTTTCCTCCAGAAACAGTGTTGTGAAAGCATTTATGGCTCCTTTTGGGATTGCCTTTTGGATTTATTTTGGAGGCAGAGGTGTTGAAAGGGATTTCAAAAGAGAAGGCGTGCTGCGGAGATAAGCAGCTCTGTGTTCAAGAGCAGTGCAGGAAGTGAATAGATGGCGTTGCTTGTGGGAAGCTCTTAGAAGTAATTAGTGATAAGAGTGCGGAAGGAGGAAATCTGGTTGGCAGCTGCTGCGTGTTCAGCAGCACCTCTGACCTTGGCCTGTAGGTGCTTTGCAGACTGCTGGGGAAGGGTTTGCTGCCACAGCCACTGGATTTACCTGCATTCCGTTTGAAAGACTTAGTGAAATCTGCTGAAAACCTGCAGGGTGTAACTTCTCATCATGTGTCTAAAAGCCCTCTGTCTCTCATTCAGCCATGGCTTCATATAGGTCACCATATAAGTTGGTGATAGGTTGGAGGATTCGTGTTTGCACTTTTTAAATGCTTAGTAAGAGTACTAGGAGCAGTCTCCTGTTGATCTGCCCTAGAGTGGGAATTGTATCCTCCATGCACACACTTTACTCTGCCGTGGGACAACATGAGAGTTGGCAAGAGTCAACGTTGGCCAGAGTCCAGAGCCCAGGAGATTGTTTGGCAGAGAAGTACATGATGGGATTTAGTCTGACACAATTTATTTGGATAAAAGGGATAACTGATGGTGCACGGTGCATGTTTCACCTTGCTAAATATCTGAATTCTCTTGCCAGAGCTGTGAAATGATAACTTAATCCTTGATTACTTCTTACAACGCTGCAGGCCATGGTCTCTGGAAGAATGTTTTGTCAGCCAGAAATTATCTATAGCTTTACTAACCTCACTTACAATGCCTACTCTGGCTACCTAAATTCGGAATTAATTTGTGGCTGGATCCTTTTACACTATCTATGTTGTAACTTCTGCAGTTGGTCCCACTACTCGTACTTCACTGCTCATGCCTGTTACCAATTCTTTTTTTATCTTCCAGCATGAATAAATTACTGAGAGTAATGTACAAGCCCTTAAGCAACTACCAGATTTGTTTTTGGAGGTGATGGGTGTTGGTACAAGCATTTAATGAACGAATTTTTTATACCCAAGAATAAATAAAGGTCATTGGAACAAGAAATAGGGAATAGAAGCTTATTCAAAATGACCTTCCCCATTAAATACTTTGGGATTATTTGATTCCCCAAATGAGAGCTTTCGGTTGGAACACAATGGGAGTGAAAGAACTGCAGTGCTTTGAAATGGTTACGTGGCATGTTGACTCAAGAGTGGTTCGCAAAATATTTCCTACACTTAAAAATGACCACAGCGATTTGCTGAGGTGGGAGGGGTAAGAATAGACAAAGAAGATGTGGCAAGTTCATTGTGTGGACAAAAGATTAATTCAGGAAACTTAAGGGCATGGAATAATGTGACAGTGAATCAGTAGCACTGATTTAGGAAGACGTAGTTGGGCTTTTACCCCCAAATACTGAAAAAATTGGTATTTTGCAGAAAGAAAGAAACGGAAATGCTGCGTCTTGTACCTTGTAGCTGTACATTTAGCTGCACCTTGGCTTCACTGTGTGCTCATGAGCCTGGCATCTGTCTTGCCTTTTCACTCCAAAGTTGCTTTTTTGCGTGCAGTTCCTGATGCAGATCTATGCGCCTTCATGCCATTCTAGGTTTAAGCAAATATTTAATTCTGCCTAGAGCACTATGACATCTCTTCAGCAGTCTGGAGCCATTAGTAGGGCATCTATGGGACATGGAAGCCAAGCTGTCATGGTGAAGGCTTGCCTGTAATTTTCATAATATGTTGTATTTTCCTTTTGCTTCTTAGCAAACAGGTCAATTGTAGCTTATTTGCCATCCTCTTGCTGGGAAAAAAACAGCTGATTTGGATGGTGCACTGAGAAGGGTTTATTTTCTGGTTCAGGCAGAAGAGCAGCTTAGTGCAAAAAATGTTACCCTGAAAAGCGGCAGTCAGAGTGGCTATGGAGGGATCTAGGCTGCTTGTCTTAATGGTTCTTTCTAGTCTTAGTTTCTTTGGGACAGCAATTTTATGTATTTCCTCATGCCGGGTACTCTAGTAGTAAGATTTCAGTCCCAAGAGCTCATTATAGTTTGGAAATGTGACAACAGAATATAACTGTTGCTTTCCGTAGTGGAAATACCTGTAGGTGAGGGAGGCGATCCCTTCTGAACGTTGTTTGTGGTGGAACTGTCACCTTGCAGCTGCTGAACTGTTTGAGGGAGTTTGCATGAACAGAGGACTGGGTAAAAAGGCTTAAAATCCTCATAAAGAAAATGTCATGTATCAGTGTATGCCAAAAAGCTTCAAATTTCTGTTATGGTTCAGCATATGGGAAAGGTAAAAGTGGGTATTAGAATAGTAGAGTTGTTTAGGTTGGAAGAGACCTTTAAGATCATAGAGTTTGACCATTAACCCAGCACTGCAAGGTCACCACTAAAACATGTCCCTCGGCACCATATTGCCATGGCTTTTCAGTCCCTCTGGGGATGGGAACAGGGGTATTGGTTACTGCCTGCTTTATCTTCACATTATCAGTCAAATTTGTTAAAATGGGTTCAAGGATTAAAGACAGTATTGAAAGAGTTGGTTGGGAGAGGAAAGATATGTAGTCTATGGTTTTGGGAAGAGTAAAAGACAGTGAGATGCCTTTGTTTGTTTGGGTTTGGGGTTTTTTTTGAGCAATATCAAACACTAATTTTACTACAGCTGAATGTTTGAGGCTTCTAATGTATATCAAGGGAATTTTTTTTAAGTGCTCTTTTTGAAATGCCAGTGTCTTGACAAGCTGCCGTTCTCGGATTCCTTTTTTACGAGAGTGGTTCAGATGCGTTGTGCCGTTCCTTCACCTCCCAGACTGCTTGGATGTCAATGGGAGGTTTGAGTTGAGAGTATGTAGATAATTGTGCAACAACCTCTGGCTTATCACTGTGATCCTGAAACATGTATGTGCTGAAGTATGAAAACTCAGGCGGTTACTGAGCCATGGAGGCAAGACAAATAACTTTCATGCTAATGACCAACCCTTCTTGTCTACAGCTCTTACCTTCTGCCTCCTCCCCATACATGATTAGATTAACATCATTTGTGGCTTCCAGTATGTGTGTGTCATTTTAAAGTCTTCATGATTTTCTAATGTAAATTGTACAATCATGTGATAAATGAGTGGAAGTTCCTTGGGGATGTGCTCTTTACAGCAGAAAACGTATAGTAGCAGATGTTATACTGTAGAGTAATTCAGTGGAAGGAGAGTAGGTTGAAGCAGAGACACGCTGAAGTAGATTCTTTGGTTTTTTCGGTCAAAGGATGTTGGATGCACACGCCCGTGTATGGGTGCATGTGTGTAAGTATGACTGAGTCTGTGGAAAAAAGTCAACTCTCTTCCAGAATGATTCTGGATGATGCATTTATGGGTTTAGGGAAGACAGACAAACTCAAACTGGTTTAACGCAGAGGCTCTAATGAGTTTATGAATTGGAAGGTACAACTGACTGATATACAAAAGGAGGAAATAACCAGGTTTGAAATCAAACTGAGAGTTCATAAAATACCCTTTCATTGATTAAAAAATGTGATTCTAGGTGCTCATAAAGAACTTCTCTCTCCCTCCGTCCCCCTTCCCCACCTTTATTTTCTCCCTGTAGCTGCCAGTAGACTCCTTTTAGGAATTTCAGTGGATGTCAGCATGTTTTTTTTCTCAAATGAGGAAGTGTTGACAGTTGTCAAATCCTGCACAAGGGAAGTGAGCAGGGAGGTATCTGTGGAGGTTGTCAGGGACAGTTTCTACCAGTGGATAACGTACTGGCATTGGTTTGGCTTGTTCCCAGTTTTTACCCTTTGACTGAGCTTGTAAGAAAAACTGTTTTGCAACAAGGAATTGCAGTAAGCCTTGCAACCAGTTTGAAGTGAGAAGAGTGAGGAAATCTTTCAAAAATATTGCTCTAGACTGCTCTAGCCGACTGAAAACACTGAAAAAGTTGTTTTGAAAGGATTTTTTTTCCCCCCAGGAGATCTAGTCATCTTGGGAAAGCCTTACAAAGAAAATAGATCTGTATTAAATTTATGGTGAAAATTCTCTTGGTGTTTGAAAGAATTTCCTCATTGTTTTGTGAATGTCCTTGGAGTATTAATCTCGAAGAGCTGAAGAAAGTTGCTAATAAATAATTTAATTATTCATGGTTGACTTCTGGAGCTCTCATAAATCCCACCTGCCTCCAGAGAGACCTTCCTGTGGCCATGCAATACATGAAGAGGACCTGTCAGAAAGATGGGGACAGACTTTTGAGCAGGGCCTGTTGAGACAGGACAAGGGTTGATGGTTTGAAACTTCAAGAGGGAGATTTAGACTGGAGAGAAGGAAGAATTTTTTTTACGCTGAGGGTGGTGAGACCCTGTCCCAGGTTGCCCAGAGAGGTGGTCGATGCCCCATCCCTGGAACCATTGCAGGTGAGGTTGTCTGGGGCTCTGAGCAACCTGCTCTAGTTGCAGATGTCCCTGCTAAGTGCATGGGGATTGGACTAGATGACCTTGAAAGGTCTCTTCCCACCCAAACCAGTCTATGATTCTATGATAAATCTGAAGAGGGCTTTTTTCCTCTCTCCCATGATCATAGAAAGGTGGCTACATCAGGCTCTATTAAAAAATATTGAAATTCACAATAGTAATTGAAAGTTTGGGTACTGGCTGTTCACCAAACATTCTCTAGAGCACAATAGTATCCAGACATCTAAATGTTTACAAACAAAAGGATAAAGTTGTAATCCTCTTGTCATAACAGGAGCTTTATGGGATCCATGCACCACTTGAATGTGGTCGGGACTAAGCAGATTATTGCACTAACAATACAGAAAATTTAGCTGCAAGTAGAAAACACCCCAAACCCACAAAGCTGCTGTTCAGCCCCAGTTCTTGTTTTTTGGGGTTGTTTGGGGTTTTTTTTTTTGCCTTTGAGTGAGCTGGCAAAAATTACTTTTGTCAGTAGAAACTAAGTAACCACTAACTATGCCTGGAATGCCTTGGAGCAGTGAAGGAATTTTCCAAGGAACAGTGATTACTTTTGTTCCTTTTAGCTACACAAGTTCAGGCTTTGAACTGTGTATGCTCCTTCACATTTTTTTCTGACGTATTTGGGGATTTTGTTGTAAAGAGTCTGTTTCTGCACATAAAAAAATCTTTTGCTCAAATAGAGCAGCAGCATTTTGTCTCAAATAGCTCAGTATTGCTACTGAGGTAGAATCAAGGATCCATAAGAATAGTATTAATTGGAGGATGTCATCCAGAAATCGGAGTCTAGTGGGACTCGGTATTTTGATACTACTTGATAGACCATCTAAAAATGGGGAAAGACCGTTTAGAAACTCTTAAACCCAACGCCCTTAAGCACTTCACCTTCTGAAATATTGTGGGGAAATGGATTTCTGAGTATTGTAGGATAAAGAAACCTGAAGTGATCAAACCTGAATTAACTGACGTTTCCTCTCATTGTATATAACCAGCAGCAGCAAAATGTGTTGCAAGTTGTGTTTGTCTGATATGCACAGAGACAGGAAACAGCTTCTGAATTAATTCTACTGTTTCTTATCAGTTGTCACGCTGCTGTCTATCAGTTGTGTCTATGCTAGTAAAATAATTAAATTTATGGTCTCAATTTTATTTCACCATTGACTGACAGGAAAGAAATTCTGCAGCTGAGGTTTAGAGAGTTAAACTCTGACTGTCGCAGTGTCTTTTCGAACTAACTACTGGCTCTAAGAAAAACCTTATTCTGAATTCTTTATTCCTATAGAAAAAAAAATATTAAAGAATACCAATTAAAGGATCTGCTTCAGAAAGATAGTTGGGCTTCCAAGCTGCAAACAAATAACTGATGGTGACACAAAACTAGGTGGAATGGCTGGCACACCAGAGCTGTGCTGCCATTCAAAGAGACCTGGGCAGCCTGGAGAGTGAGGTTGAGATGAGCTTCATGAAGTTCAACAAGGGCAAGTGTAGACTCCTGCACATAAGGAGGAATAACATGATGTGGTTTCCAACTGAGCAGCAGGAAAAACTTCTTTGCTGTGAGGGCGGCAGAGCCTGTCCCAGGCTGCTCAGAGAGATTGTGGAGTCTCCTTCTCTGGAGAGATTCCAAACCCACCTAGACAATGCGATCCTGGGCCCCCTGCTCTAGCAGGGTCACCCAGATGAGATGATCTCCAGAGGGCTCTTCCAACCCCTACCGTTCTGTGATTCTATGAAATGCAAGACCTTCCTGGTATTTTTTGTACTTACAACCTTATTTGGTGTGCCTGAAGTTGTCTGCCCTGAGACTTGCTGGGGCTAGAGCTCTTCAGTAATTCCTGCACCACTTACCAGCTTCTCCACACTAGGAAGCTCCTGTATTTCAGCAGAGGATATATTTGCTTCTTCAGGATGGAAAGTAAACTTGAAAATGCTGAGCCTGTTATTCCAAAATAAAAGACTGCGAAGTAGCAGTTTGTTAAATTCCACCTCCTGTTACAGACAAGTGTCTGATGCCAAGACAGTGTGAGCAGATGTCCATCTACACCCGCTGTTTATCTTCCGAGATATAGCTACGGGTCAAACTCAAAAGTCTTGTTTGAAGGCTGAGTTTTCTTGAAAAACCCTTCAGTCCATGAAAGCTGTTAGCTTTTACCCCATCATCCTTCAAGCAGAGCCTACATCCGCTTAGTAAAGCTCAGCACTAAGGGTCTGTGAATGCAATATTTAATTTTTCTGAGGTGTTCCCAAGTGTCCTTACCCTGCCATGTTTGAGTGGGCAAGCTCATGGCTGGTAGGTGAGTGAGTGAGTGAGAAGGAGTGAGGGAAAACACCATACAGAAGCTGCAGGAGAAATGGAGCATTGTAGTTCGAGGTTTTCATACAGATACTTCTTGGGGCAAGGAAGAGGAAAGAAAGATCTGTGGAGAAAACTAATTCATTAGTTATTTGGTTCTAGGGAACAGCTGGTACATGATGCAGTTGTGAGTTTGTGTCAGAACCCAGCACAATTATTGTGCTGCTTTTACCTGCAACAAATTATTTAATAAAATCACAGAATGGCTGAGTTTGAAAGGCACCTCTGCAGCTCATCAGATGTTTCTCCTTTTGGTGCTACGCTGGAATTCCTTTCGTTTGACTCAATACTGAGACCAGGCCTGGGGCTGCTCATCCTGTTGTACTGATGTTCCCACGTGCACAGAGCAAGAGCGAAGGTGTAGTTACAACACGGCATTCCTCCTCCAAATTTGCTTGGAAGTGTGGTGCGAGCATCATGTTGTGAGTGTTATAACACAGTCGGTGAATGTGAAGTGTGAACCGGTTACCTGACATTAGATTTAGGGAGTGTCAGAACCACTGTGGTTTGGACTAGATCAGTACAAACTTTGAAAATAATAAACTTGCTACAAAGCAGAGTTGTTCCTGTGTCTGAAGGGTAAACTACTGCGACACACGATGCCAGCTTTACTTTGAATAAAATGTGAGTGAATACAAGTTGATTTAAGGCAAACTAACTCAGCCGGGAGCATAAAGAGGTGGTCTTACGGTGTGATCCCTGGGAGACACTGACATCTTTCTGCTGTTAAGCCCCATCGTTATGTTTTTCACATAGTTTTTCCCTATCGATATGTTTTCCCAGTTGCATTTTGAGCTGTTTATGCTGAGCAGTCCCTGCTGAAGGGCATAAAATAGCACTAATTACATGGGAATTCGATATGCTTGTTTTTGCAATGGTTATGGAAGATTGAAACTGGAAAGCGAAAAGAATTTCTGGAGATTTGCTGAGACGTTCCTAATTCATAGCTATTTTTGGAATTGTTCCCTCTCCCCTTTTCCTTTTTTTTTTTTTTTTTAAATCTCCAAAGTTTTATTGTATTTTGCTGTTCCAGAAGCTTCTGAAAATGGTGAAATATTGTGTTTCACTTCCATAAATCCAGTGTAGCCTTGTGCCACTGAGCAGTGTCAGCCACATGTATAGCTCAGATGTTGTTGTGGTCACTGTTGGCATAGGAAATTTCTTTTCAAAAAAGGAAAAAAAAATGCTTGACTTGTCAGATCATGTCCTACAGCCTCTGTATCTCTTTTCCTTCCTTTCTGACTTGCCACCTCCCACCTATCTCCTCCCGTTTGCCCCATCTGCCCAGTTCTGATTTAGGCAAGAAGCAGGATGTGCTGTGACTGATTTAGAGCATGTGCTGATTTGCCAGCTGGCTGCTATCTCTGAGCCCTTGGGTCAGCCAGACAGAATGGATAAGGTCTGAGCTCTCCTCTCCCTTTCCCAGTAGCTTTTCACCTCTGCTCGCTTGCTGGGGTGTTTCCCCCCAAGAGATTTGCCAAATCTCAACTATACTTCAGGTCATAATACTTTCCCTTTGCTTCGATATCTGAAAAGCCAGAGCAAAAACTGATCTGTGATGTTACTAAAATAGCAATAATAGCTGTGGTTGAACAGAGCAGTTTATTGTACAAGAAAATATTATTTAATTATTGGAGATGCTATTAAAAAAAAAAACCACCCAAAAAAATCCAAACACACAGAAAAAAAAAACCAACAGCAGAAGCAGTAGTGGTGTTTTGCATATACTGATGGTCTCATCTGGGAATTGCTCTGATTTTATCTGATGTTTAAATTGTGTGTTTTTATCCAGTGCGTAAGATCTGTGAAACCATTGGCATTTTTGCAGGAAAGCAAAGTCTCCTAGTCAATAAGTTTATACCATGTGAGAACTCAGGGCTGCATTTCTTCATTCCCTCTTGAAACAGCAGATATATTCGCTTGGCTGCAACAAATAAAATAGTGATAAATGTAGGCGATTGTTTTAGAATGTTCTCTTCCTTCTTTTTTAGTTTTACAAACTCTAGATACATCAGATTCCCCTGCTTCTGTTTGGCATTGAGATGAAAAAAGATAAAAGAGGGGAGTTGGCAAAGTCAAGTCCTGTCAGTTTGGATTCAGGTGAAAATATGTAGCTGAAAACATCTTCGTGACATCCTTCAGTAGCTAAAAGATAAGTTTTCCCTTCCTGTTCTGGACCTCTCTGCTGCTTTTGAGATAGATGTGAATTATTGGCTGTCAGCCAAGGAATGATGGCAAGTCTTTCCTGCACCTCATAAATGGCATCATCTTTGGAGGGAGCTGCTGGAGAGCTGCAGGAATGGTGCTTGAAGAGCCCTGCAATGATCATTTTGCTCTGTGATCCTTTTCACAACCTAACTCACACAGACTGCATTGGACACGGGGCTTGGTGTGAGCTGTTTGAAGGTGACGTGAGAATACACAGAGGGGATTCTGCCCCTCTGCTCTGGTGACACNATTAGGATCCTCTGGGGTTTTTTTGTTAATGCCAGCCTTAACCATAAGAAATGTTATTTGCATACATTACTGTCATCTTTGGTTAGTTGTAGGAGATACTTCCCTACTCTATAGGTGATACTTGGTATTTACCATTTCATCACCTGGGGCATAGACTGTAGCAATGCACTGTACTTGAGCTTGGAGCCTCCTCTAAAAACCCAGTACTTCCAGTGTGTGCTTAGAATCATAGATTTCGTTTAGGTTGGAAAAGACCTTGAAGATAATCAAGTCCAACTGTTAATGTAGCACTGCCAGGTCCCTCAGCACGACATCTCCACATCTTTTCAATCTCTCCCAGGGATGGTGACTCCACCACTACCCTGGGCAGCCTGAGCCAGGCCTTGACAACCCTTTTGCAGAAGAAATTCTTCCTTGGGAGAAGAGACCAACTCCACCTGGCTCCAACCTCCTTTCAGGGAGTAGTGGAGAGCATGGAGATCTCCCCTGAGCCTCCTTTTCTCCAGGCTCAACAAGCCCAGGTCCCTCAGCCGCTCCTCGCCACACTTGTGCTCTAGACCCTTCCCCAGCCTCGTTGCCCTTCTCTGGACACGCTCCAGCCCCTCAAAGTCCTTCTTGGAGTAAGAGGCCAAAACCTGAACCCATTATTCAAGGTGCAGCCTCCCCAGTACCCAGAGCAGGGGGACAATCCCTGCCCTAGTCCTGCTGGCCACTCTGTTTCTGATACACACTGTTTCTGCTAACCATGTAGCTAAGCTGTGGGTGCTGTATCTGTGGATCTATTATTTCTTGTTGGATTTTGAATCAAACAGAACATCATTTCATGGGTTTCTGGGCCTGGCTGTGGCAACACAGCTGTAGCACTGGTGGCTCCATATGTGCACAGCACAACACTGCGTAGTGCAGTGTGCACCCTTAGAGCTTCCCTTAGGGAAATAATTGTCCAATTTATTCTCTTCTTGGTCCAAAATACACAGAATCATAGAATCGTTTGGTGGGAAGAGACCTTTAAGATCATCAAGAACAAGCTCCAGCTCTAGACAGCTGTGCTGCATCCTGAATGCTGTACACTGGGTTTCTTAGATGTAGGGCTCCTGTTTGCTCCTGTTTGGCTTAAGTGAGGCTGTGAGACGTGGGTTTGTGTGTTTGTGCAGCTCTCTGCAAAATGAGATACTTAATTTAAGACCTTTAGGCTGAACTAAGCTTGATGATTTACATAGCCTAGCATAATCTATCTTCTTATGTTGCATATCTGGTGGATCTTCTGAGATTATATCCTTATTGATGCTCTAATCTAAATACTCAATAATATGTCCTCTATTGAGGGCTGGAAAGATCAACTATATGGTGACAATAAAACCTTGCCTTGGAACTGGGCTGGGGAATAGTGAGCATAACTACTTGCTGAATTAAGAACAACATCACATCTCTGCACACTAAACTCAAATTCAGAGTCCAGGCTTGATATTCTTTTTATTTTACAATGAATACAATCTTCCTGTACGAATAAGCCAACCTTGTAAGCAGGAGCACCCCTAAAAGCTACTCTAGCAGTTTCCAAATGAAATCCTTTAACAAAGTGCTCCACTAGCATGTTGGAGCACAGAAAGAGAAAAAAATGCTCTTGTGTCTCTCTTAGAGTAATCTACATTGGCTGTCTGGTGTCTTCTGTGTCTAAGTTGAAGCCCTGGTGAAGGACATTTCCTCAATACACCTCCATATCTATAAGAGCAGCATCTCTGTGCCAAGGAAAGGCTAAGAGCCCTGAGGCTCTTTAGCTGGAGAAGAGCAGATCTGATCAATGCTGATCAATAGCTGAAGGGTGGGGGTCAAGAGGATGGGGCAAGACACTTTTCAGTGGTTCCTGACGAAAGGACAAGGGCAGTGAAACACAGGAGGTTCCATCTGAACAGGAGGAAAACCAGGATTCCAAACCCACCTGGAGAATGCAATCCTGGGTAACCTGCTCTGGGTGACCCTGCTGGAGCAGGGAGGTTAAACAAGATGATCTCCAGAGGTCCTTCCAACCCGTACCATTATCTGATTCTGTGATTTTGTGACCCACCCAGGAGTAACAGCCACAGTTGAGAGTCTGCATCAAGTGTGCTGCCAAGGACCTGGGAATCATAGTATCATAGAATAGTTTGGGTTCAAAAGGACACTTAAAGGTCATCTAGTTCAACCCCTCTGCACTGAGCAGGGACATCTTTGGCTAGAGCAGGTTGCTCAGAGCCCCGGCCAACCTGACCTGGAAGGTTTTCAGGGATGGAGCATCAACCACCTGTTGGGGCAACCTGGGTCAAGGTCTCACCACCCTCAGCATCAACAATTTCTTTCTTCTTTCTGCTGTAAATTTTCCCTCTTTTAGTTTCAAACCATCACCCCTTGACCTGTCCCAACAGGCCGTACTGGAAAGTCTGTCCCCTATCTTTCTGACAGGTCCCTTTAAGTACTGAAAGGCCACAGTAAGGTCTCTCCAGAGCCTTCTCTTCTCCAGGCAAGGGAGAGCTTTTGTTCAAACTTAGATGACAGTGGAAAAGAAGTCACGTTATTACCTACTGGAGTGACCTTGCGACATGGCTGTCATGGGGTAACCTTGGCTTAACTAACCATCCTATGCAGCAAGCCAAGCTGACTGCTCTCCAAAGTCACTGTTGTTCCTGTTATGTCAAACAGATATGCATATTAGACCCAAGCATGAGTAAGAAGACATGATGGACTTGCTTAACAAAGAATTATTTTTGAGAGGCAATGCTAAAAAATTACTATTTTTAAACATGCTTCTCCACCTATATGAGCGGTAAGAACTCTTGAGAGTAATCTTCTATGGCTCCCGTGTCTTTCTCCTTCTTCGTTCAAAAGAAATCAGTGATGCTTGTCACAAGACTTTACTTGTTACTGATGTCAAGAGCTCTCTAATCTCATTTGGATGGTCCAGGACAAGGAGAATATCGGTTCTTTGTGTGTTTGCTGCATTTCTCTGCTCTTCTGTATGTGGGGAGGCTGCGTTACTTCTGTTGAGGCATTGGCCGGTGCTATGCCATTAATGTAAAGGTCACTCCAGTAATTTTGTACTTGTTGAAAAATAAACAAACAAAATAATCCCCAGAACCCCAATGCACATAATAGATTAAAGGAATTGCAGTTCTCTGCTCATTCTTTTAGGGAGACAAATGTTTGCTCTGCTGTCTCAACAACTGTGAGAGAACCGAGTTGGGCAAGTCCAAGGGTTTGACTCTGAAATTTCCTCTAGAATGACTCTCCTGAAGTTCCTGTTTGAGTGGGTTTGGAAATTTTTACGTTGCTTGGTTACTTTTTTTTTTAAGAGCCGGTGAGGAATGTTTTGCAGGAGCATGGAGCATGCTGGAGCATTGCTCCCAGCAATGAAGCTGGGAAAGGGTCTGGAGCACAGGTCTGGTGAAGAGTCGATGAGGGACCCTGGGGTTGTTGAGCCTGGAGAAAAGGAGGCTCAGGGGAGACCTTCTCACTGGCTGGAGCCAGGTGGGGTCAATCTCTTCTCTCAAGGAACAAGCAGTAGAACAAGAGGAAATGGCCTCAGGTGTGTCAGGGGAGGTTTAAGTTGGACCTGAGGAACAATTTATTCCTGCAAGGGTTATCATGGCCTGTCCCAGGCTGCCCAGGGCAGTGGTGGAGTCCCCATCCATGGACGGGTTTCTAAGCCATTGAGATGTGGTGCTGAGGGACCTGGTTTAGTGGCGTCCTGGCAGTGCTGGGTTAATGGTTGGGCTTGATGATCTGAAAGATATCTTCCAACCAAAACAATTCTATGACACCCACAAAGCTAGAGAGAGAGAATTGTCACAAGAAAAAATAAACAACTGGGAGAGAATGAGGAAGAGATGGTGGCAGCATGAGGGAAATCAGTGGCTTTGAGTTTAAAATCAACTTATTCAGAGCAACATCTCAAATCTTAATCCTGAAAAGGTATCCGCATCGGCTTATAAAATGACTTGGGATCTGTAAGCAAGGGGAGCTTTGAAGCTAAAATCACTTCAACTAACAGTCTTTGTTTTTAATTTTGTCTTTCTTTTCCTTACCCCACCCTGCACCAAATCCTTTCTGCTTCTGATGCTCCGGGGAACAGCAGGACCCAACCCAAGGTAAGGGCTTTTCTTGCGTGTTAAAGCAATGTGTGAAAATGGTCGTGTCACTTATTCAGTCTTGGGTTATCCAAATATTAAAAGGATTTTGAAAAACAGCTTTGTGGCTGATCAGCTGTTGAGGAAGAAACTCAAAGCATCTCCTAGCTGCAGAAGAGCCCTTCACAGCCTGTGCCAAAGCATGAGTCACAGGAACAAATGAGAACATACATACTCAGCGTTACAGGCTGTGAAGGGAAGACTCAGCTTGGTATTTGTGGGCTTTTAAAAGCATTTTCCGGTGTTTGTGTTAAAGCAAACTCGTTTTCTCGTGCTGGCTTATGATCCTGTGGCTCTGTAGTTGGGGTGTAGATATCTATCTCTATCCTAGCATGTCAAAATTCAATGTTCTTGATGTGGTCATAGAGCCAGTGGTGTTTTATTAAATGCTCTGAAGGCGTGGGATAGTATAGTAATATGCTTTTAATTGCATAATGATTTCAAAGAACCAAAAAACCTTCAAGTAAACAGGCTGTTGTTTCCTTAGATGATGTAGAATAACCACTTTTGTCTTTTGATGCTGGGACATCCATGTAGTATGAGAAAAAAAAAAAAGCAACATGTTTTTGAAGATGTTATTTAAATTTCAAGGATTTTGCTGTACTAACCATTTTCACTCACGCGGATAGTAGATTTGGATTTGCAGATAGTGTGATTTTTCAACTCTTACCCAATTTTTCAAATTATTTTAGTTTAAATACTTGAGGAAGATTTGGTTTCTTGCTGCTTCTTTAAAATGGAACATGAACTAGAGTAGGGTACATTTAGATTATACATTAGGAAGAAGTTCTTTACTATGTGGGTGGTAGAACACTGGAACAGGTTCCCCAGGGAGATGGTGGAGGCCCCATCCCTGGAGACATTCAAAGTGAGGCTCAGTGAGGATCTGAGCAGCCTCCTCTAGTTGAGGATGTCGCTTTTTACTGCAGGGGAGTTGGACTAGACCACCTTTAGAGGTCTCTTCCAACCCAAACCATTCTGTGATTCTCTGAAAATGTGTTAACAGATAAAATGAAATTTCCAGAAAGAGTGGAATGAGGGTTCAGAGGGTGGATGTGAGGTTCTGACAAGATGCGCTTGCTTTGCCAGCGTGATCTGAAGTGATGCAGACGGCAGCTACGTAGCTACACAGAACATCGGAAGGGGAAAGAGCAGCCTTCAGTAAGCTTAGAGGAGAAATAAACAGCCAAAGAGCAGCAATTTGCACTTCCTTTTTCCTATTGCGTACAGAGTAAATTTTACCTGCTTGAAAGTAGGTCACATACTACCCTGATTTTTTCATATATATTTTTGCAAATACAGAGGAGCTCCCAGGGGAGCTGGATTTGCAAACATCTGTCCCCAAATATCGTATTGGAGGTCAGCTTTCCTGATGAAACCACATAATTCATTTACGACAAAATGGAAACTTTTCCATTAAGAAAGGTGATAGTGCTACTTGTGATAAAAATAATTTACTCTCTGTTGTTCTTTGCAAGGATTAGACTTTGGTGATGGCTGCTTCTGTTTGTCAGCGGTATATAAATACATATTCCTCTTGCATGGAAAGAGGCTCCTACCCTAAGGCACGTATTTAATTTATGCAGACAGGAGACACAGGGAGATGGTAGGGACAAAGAGCCAGGGGACATCTGTCAGTTTGCAAAAGGGAAAGTCTTGTGAAAAAATGAATTGCAAGGATGGGTTTAAAGGAAGATGAGGAGAGCTCCCTGACAGCCACTTGATTGCCACGTGGAGAGCTTTTGGAGAGCATGGACTAGGATTCACGCAGTAGAAAGGAAGAAAGAAAACCAAGGAGCAAATGAAAGCAAGGAACAGACTTGTATGTAGGAAGATGTGGTTTGTTTAGGCTTCAAACTCATAGAAAATATGTAATTCTGTGGGAATGTGCATTATGTTCAGAATAGCCCCGAGGAGTGTGATGCTAGCCAACATAACACAGCGCTGGCAAAATTTGATGTTCAATCTGGTGACAGTTTTTGTAAGGTGTCCTCCTGGTTATTTTCCTACAGGTGTTTGCTTACGATCACTGCTTCTGGTCTATGGATGAGTCTGTCAAAGAAAAATATGCAGGTAATATTTAATTAATAATTAAATTTTGGACTCGATGATCTCCACAGGTCCCTTCCAACCCCTACCATTCTATGATTCTACTGTGGCTTTGTGCTCGTTGTTTCCAAGTGCAAGTGATCTAATTAAAATACTGTATTTGCTGAAGGGCACAGACCGTATGGCACAAAGTGCTTTCCCTTATATGACTGTTTGATGTCAAAGCAAAAAGGAAAATCTTCAATCTTTCCCGTTTCTCTAAAAATGATAATGCCTGTTTGCAGTGTAGAAAATGGAGAAATCCATCACAATACTGGGTTACGCAGATTTACGCAGATCATTATTCAAAATACTGCTCCAAGCCCCTCATTATAAAAGCATAAAATCAGTTTCCTCTCAGGTTTTGAGGAACATCTAATTTTATGTTTCACAGTGCTGATGGGACTTTTGACATTGTATTAGGACTTAATAATGGGGTATTAAAAAAACCCTAATTTAATATATATGAATTCATATGGTCTGGTGAGAATGCAGAAGGTATTTAATGAAAATTTTTCTGTGTATTATTATGATAAGTTTTGGCAAACAGTTATGGTAAAATATGAAATATATTTCAACTCGCAATTCTTGTGATCTTTTATTTTCATACCTGTTATCTTTAAAAATTGGAAATCGGTTAAATTAGTTTACATTTATTCTTCTAAAATCACTAAAAAAACAGATGCGTATGCTCCTAGATTTTAATTTCTCTAACAAATAACTAGTTAATAGTAATAGAGTGAGGAGCTGAGTAAAACGTGACGTGTTTCTCAAACTCATGGGAAGCACCTATGTCACTTATGTTATGGTCTGTTATACGTTATAAGTGTTTGATGCATCCTCATTCTGCAGTGCTTAGCTAGACACAGGTGTTAGGAATTTTGTTGGGAAATAGTGATAGGACGAGGGGCAATGGCTTCAGACTTGAAGAGGGTAGATTTAGGTTAGGAAGAAGTTCTTCACTCTGAGGGTGGTGACACACTGGCACAGGTTGCCCAGGGAAGCTGTGGATGTTCCATTGCTGGATGTGTTCCAGACCAGGTTGGATGGG
Organism: Todus mexicanus; assembly: GCA_013389965.1. Lineage (NCBI taxonomy): Eukaryota > Metazoa > Chordata > Aves > Coraciiformes > Todidae > Todus > Todus mexicanus. The sequence continues at coordinate 21,243 of WEIS01049661.1, forward strand.
GCTTTGAGCAACCTGATCTAGCGGAAGGTGCCCCTGCCCATGGCAGGGGGATTGGAACTACATAATCTTTAAGGTCCCTTCCAATCCAAACCATTCTATGGTTCTTTGTTTCTAATTTAGTATGTGTAAAGTTCAGAGTGGACTTGTATGTAAAAATATGGACTTCAATCAGGAGGAGAAAGGAAAAGCTTTCAGGATCGTTAATATATTTGAGAGGACTTTTGAGTCTGTCATGTCTTGTTCAGACTTTAGTTCCTCGGCTTGTAAAAGAAATTCTGAAAATAGAAGTTTTGTTTCAATAGATAATACCCAAATATATTAAATGTTTCTTTCTCCACTTGGAAAAGGAAATGAAAAGTTGTTCCTACAGGTTTAGCTCAATTATAAAAGAAGTGATGTACCCCGTATTTCACTAATACATGTGTCATACTATAATATCTCCCACATAGTTGTGATTCCTTCTCTGCAAAAATCTCCTCATAGTATTATTTAGTATTTTTTACAGTAAAATTATCTAGTGCTCTACTAATACTAATTAAAATCAAGTGACAGTTAAAATGTACAGGTAGAGTATATTTGGAGATGGTGTCATTCACCAGTGGATTAAATTCTGCAGCTGGAAGTAGATTTTCCTGCTGATAAAACTTCTGAGTGGGGACATGGATAGGATGTTGTTTTAAGCACATACAGGTATACACATGATAAGCAACAGCTTCTCATTTTTTCAGTATAAATCTGGAGCATGTCTACTGGCTGATGATCTTGCTCTTGTAGAGGGAGGAAATACTGGATACTAAATAAGTTATTTGGATGACAACAGCAGGAAAACACTATTTGCTTTTACATAATTGTTGAAGGATCCAAATCAAGGGGTGGGGAGAATCTGTTTCTTTGTTATGATGTTAGCTTGTGTGTTCTATTTCTTAGGTCAAGACGTTGTTTTCAAGTGCCTTGGAGAGAATATTCTTCAGAATGCCTTTGAAGGCTATAATGCTTGCATCTTTGCCTATGGGCAAACTGGTAAGTCCCTTCTGGACGTAAACAAAAATCATTGTTGACACAAAAGGTGTTATGTTCTGACTGGAGACTCTTTTCATGGCTGTTGTGACATTATTTTCAACTAAATGCCTTGTAATGTAGATAAGAAATGGTTTTCTCTCTTGTAACACCAGGTGGACAGGATGAGAAATAGGATTTTGTTTGTTGCTGCTGGGTACCCTTATTTCTCACACATTAGATTAGAATCTTTGGATGATTGTGATCGTCCTTGAGGTCAAGTGCATCACGCATATTTTCTGCTTCAGCAGTTAGATTGATCTTTAGTCACCATTTTAAATATGGTATGCAAAAATAAGTATGCTTGTGCAACTTATTTTTTATATGTGCCACAATGTGTGGGTGCAGAGGAGGGCACAAAGATGATC
>WEIS01049666.1:216-27363 GCA_013389965.1 Todus mexicanus
GCGCTGCAGTATCAGGTGTGATTTTTGGTTCACATATATTAGCTACCAGCCTTTTTAGTAAAGTTCTGGAAAAATGAATCGCAGCACAATTGTGTTTCCTTGTCTGGTTTGGAGTTGGGTAAACCAGATTCTTTGTGAAATAGCTTTTAACGTGAGTAAATAGTTTCTGAATTCTCAAGTCTCTGAAGGTTTTGTTGCAAGAGTTTTTTTAACTAGAATCTGAAATAACAATGTACTCAGCTTATTTTGATGATAATGGTAAATGATATTTTTCTAGATCTTGGCTCGTTCATCCTGTTTAACAGTATTTTCTTTCAGGAACATCTGGACTATGAGATTGTTCAGTCTTTAAACCCGGAGTTTAACAAGGCTGTTGTCAGAGTGAACGTGTTCAAGGAGCATAGACAGACCATTCAGGTATCTGGCTGCTTTTCCACTCCTGCCTTTCTACTCTGTTGGCTTTACTGATGCTGTAGCACATTTGGTTTCAAGCATGTTCTTTTCATGTGATGTGTAACTGTCCTGGTCGATTTTGCTTTAAAGCAGACCCCTTTTTTTCTGATGAGTGACTTTCACAGAATATCTTATTCCTTTCTGTGAATAACTTGTAGGTGACAAAGCTCCCTTGGTAGTTGCTTGTGGGTTTCTTCTTGAAACCAAAGCAAAGGAAGGTGGACGATACAGTGAAGGAAGAGCGTATGTTACTAGTGGTTAGATTCCCTTTATTTTCATGATCTCTGTAGATAAATTTGTGTGGAAATGTGCAAAACAAGATGTGTAATGGATAACATGAACCCTCTCCCGACTGTTTGTTTTCATGTCTTGGTCCCTGGGTGGATGGTCCTGAAGAGCAAGGACAACAAACAGCTTTTCAGGGTTCCAGCTTTCCAGCTCTGACATTTCCAGACAAGCTGTTGTTGACGATGATGGTGTCCTCTCATTCCTTACAGTACATACATCCTGCTGATTCTGTGAAACTGGGTCAAGCCGAACTGGTTGTGATTGATGAAGCTGCTGCCATCCCTCTCCCCCTGGTGAAAAACCTACTGGGCCCTTACCTTGTTTTCATGGCTTCTACCATCAACGGGTAAGGCTTGAGCAGCAGCCGGTGACCTGGGAAAGCAGTTGTGCAAGTACTAGTGGACTGTTGCTTATCTACAGTACTTCTTTTCTCACATGCTATTGCATCAGGTCGTGATAATTCTTGATCTGGAACTGCTCCTTAAAATAGCCAAGAGTCAGTACCTGACCTTGGTGCTTTCCTTTGGTTCCACTGTGGATTCATTAAGTGTTTGATTTGCACCTCTTCTGCTACAAGAAGTAAATACATAAACAGGCTTCTACAGTCTGTTAGGAGAGGGAAGAATGACATATTCCTTCCAATACAGCGCGAATGAGAAAGGGACAGGGTAAGTTGCTCTGTGCTATGTACTCAAGAATGCTGAAAAGCAGTGATTCTCATAGGTGGTTGGGGCCCTCACAGGCCTCAAAGCTCTGCTTAGCTCTGGATGGTGCCTAATTCTGTGCTGCAGCTTCCCCATGGCTCAGGATTGCTGTCTGGTTATTTGCTTCAGACTTTTGTCTTCTGCTTTTCAGGTATGAAGGTACTGGCCGCTCACTATCTCTGAAGCTCATTCAGCAGCTCCGTCAACAGAGCGCACAAACCCAAGTCACCATGACAGCAGAGAACAAATCTACAGCTACGGCTAAACTCGCCTCAGGTACTATTCTGGACTGGTGTATAACCACAACCTCCAGTCCTGCCAACTGGCAAGCCCTGCGGGTATCCCATGTGTCCACGCATTTTGCGGCTGTAGGAAGGTGATGGTGTGGGAAAGTGAAGGAATTCTCCTCTTTTTTTTCCCTCATGATTGTAAAGGCTTTTAAGGGATAAAAGCTATTTGAGTCATCATTTCCTAATCTCCTGGGAGCCTTTCAGAAGACACTGATCCTAGGGGATTCTTTGCCAGCTGTAACTTCTAACGCTGGATGTTTTTCTCTGAAATCTGCTTGCAGCTCGAACATTGCACGAAGTTTCCCTCCATGAGTCAATCAGATACGCCCCTGGTGACGCAGTTGAAAAGTGGCTAAACGATCTGCTGTGTTTGGACTGTCTCAACATCACCAGGATTATCTCGGGCTGCCCGCTGCCGGAGACTTGTGACCTGTATCCTTACGCAAATGTTGTACACTGATCAAAATACGTCGCTTTCAGGTGAAGGAAGCTTTTTCAAGCTGATTACCAGTGAGTTCTCCAGCTAAAGTGATAACCTCAGCCTGTGATCTTCTGGAAAAAGTCTGTTAAGACTGGAGTTCAGCTATTACTGCTGCCTTATAAAACCGGTGGTGTGTATTACCAGGACATTACCAAACTCCAGTTGTACTGCAGAGACAATCCTAAGGAAAGGTTGAATGAAAGGGAGCCCTTGTTGTGATTATAAAAGGTTTAGCTTTACAGATGAAGGGTGTGAAAGCCGTGAACGTTGCCCTAAATCATTCATGCTTGTAGACAGAGCTGTAGAGTCTAAGAGCAGAAGCCAGCTTGTAGCCCAAGGCTGTATCCAAAATATGACTCCTAAACCAACAAGTTTCCAAAAGATGGTTTCCTTAACCTGTGTGTTTAGATACTACGTAAATAGAGACACGCTTTTTTGTTACCACCGAGCATCAGAAGTTTTTCTGCAGAGATTGATGGCTCTCTACGTGGCTTCACACTACAAGGTATGAGAGTATAAGAGGTTTCACTTGAGACAAATATATGCTGACTGGTAGTGTGACAGCCGTGAACTGGCCTGTGACCTTCATCCATCACTGTTGTACTACTTTGAGTTTATGAATAGCCCTAAATTCAGAAAACAGAGGATTGTTTAGAAGTCAGCTACCAACATCACACTGAACCTTGAAGCTCTTCCAGTGGAATAATTCTTCACCTTTCAAATATGTCTTTCCCCTCCAGAACTCCCCCAATGATCTCCAGATGCTCTCTGATGCACCTGCCCATCATCTTTTTTGCCTTTTGCCACCCGTTCCGCCTACCCAGAATTCGCTACCAGAAGTACTTGCTGTGGTTCAGGTGAGAGAGTAGCATAAAGTGTCGAAATATTTCAGCCCTTGGCTGTTGGGTATCTGACTGCACTCTTCCTTCCTGCCTTAAGGACAGAGATTCTTAATTATCTGTGTTCGATGCAGCAAGTTAAATCTAATATTTCACAGAAGAAAAAGCCCCATTTACCTGAAAAGTAAATGACATTTAAATAGAAACATCGGTGGGACAAGCTTTTATTTTTGCTGTTTCTTTCATAGAGCGTTTTCAACACTTAAATCTCTTCAGGCCTTTGTTGCACCTGTGTGTGATGCTGCTGTGTCAGCTGTACCTGGCTGGCCCACTGGTGTACTTGGTGAGACAGGGACTTTAGGGGCAGAGCCAGTTGGTTGGCACATACATGTTTGCTCGTCGTGTTGCAGAGCAGGGATCGCGTGAAGAGGCAATACTGCGTAATGGACTCAGCAATCGAGTGTAGATTTTGATTCTGCTGCAATGGAAAACACTTATTCTCCACTAATGGTCGTCTGCGTTCTCTGGCAGGTGTGCCTGGAGGGAGAGATCTCTCGCCAATCCATCATGAACAGCCTTTCTAGAGGAAAGAAAGCTTCTGGTGATTTGATTCCCTGGACCGTTTCAGAGCAGGTGAATAATTCGTCTGTCTACTCACACTCAAGATTCATTCCAGCACTACTTCTTATTTCCAGAGTATGTATCTGAGCACTTTTTTCTCTTACGCAGTTCCAAGATCCAGACTTCGGGGGCCTCTCTGGCGGGCGTGTTGTTCGCATTGCAGTTCATCCGGATTATCAGGGGGTAAAGTATCTTGGAACCCAGTTACTGGGAATAATCAGCAGTGGTACCATGAGAACTGCTGTACAGGCAGAACTCAAGAACAGAGCAGACATTTCCATTGCTCCAGTTTTCAGCATTTTAAGCTTGGAGACTGAGCCAGTGGTAGAAACAGAAGGAGACACACAGAAATTATGAGATCTGCAGGCTGGGGGGGCATTGCTTTCCTCTGAGTGGGTAGCAAATCAGTACTTTTGTCATTATCAGGCAGCACTGTGCCCTTTCAGCATCCCAAGCAGCACTGGACAGCCAAAATCCAGTGATACCAACTTTTCCCACTGGCATTTGGGATTTGCTGAGTGCCAGACTTAAGCCCCAAGCGTTATTACACAATCCTAAACTACCAGCTGGGCTCTCCCTGTGATTTTGGACATCCACTACCAAACCTGAAAACACATTTTTGCAGCGACTGAGTGATCTCTGCACTGATGATTGTTAATGGCTTTGTAAGGAGGAGAATAGTCTTAAAAAGTAGATATATCTTGTTTTTTATAATTTATTCTTCCTACTTCGCAGATGGGCTACGGCAGCAGAGCTCTGACGTTACTGCAGATGTACTATGAAGGCAAATTCCCGTGTTTGGATGAAAAAACAATTGAAAAGCCAAAAGAAATTGCGACTGTAAGCAGTGAGGTATGGAGCTCAGTTCTGTATTTTGTGTATTATGTGGTGCTAAGCTGTCTGTGTTTCTCTCTAAGTGTTGATAATGATTCCTCTCTGTAAGGAGGAAGTACTCGTATTTATTTTTTATACAGAATAAGAGATGTAATTTGCAGATTTCTGTGAGGATTGCCACTAACCCATTTCCACTTTCTTTTTCAGACTGTTAGTTTATTAGAAGAGGTTGTGACACCTCGGAAAGACTTGCCTCCTTTACTTCTCAAACTGAGCGAGAGACAAGCTGAGAACCTGGACTATCTAGGAGTGTCTTATGGCCTAACACCAAGATTACTCAAGTAAGGCTGTGTTTCGGGACTTGTTTTTAGTCATTTGACTGTTAGCTGTGGTGGGAGAGATAAAGGGATGAATAATGGGATAGGGAGGAGCTGGGGTACACATGTAGAGCTCCTGCTGAAGTCTGCAATATCCTGCGCAGCTGATGAGTAGACATCCCATGGCCTGTGGAGGTGGATTGCTAGTGCCAGTTGCTCTGGGGCCTGGCTTCTGTCTTCTGTCTGGGATGCCATATGGTTGGGCTCAGCAGGTCTTTTTGTACTAGTCCTCCTCTTACTGGGCAAAAAGAATTGTAGGGTCAGTTCACAGCTAAAATGCAAGAAGGAACAGGAGGATGGAGAAAAGATGTCAGCAGGATTTTGCTGATCAGTCTGGGATTTGCTCTGGTCCACGAGTGAAACCTGGGAGTTGCCAGGGAAAATCATCATTCATGGGAGAAGAGCAGAGTTTCTGAAGTACCCTGTAAATCCTCAGCCCCTCCCCAGGGGATCCCTTCACATTCTGTGAGATGTGATTTGGAGCCTGTGATACTACTGGTCAAAAGCTGTTTGTTTTTCAAGAAGGCCCTGGAAGCACGTCAAATACAGTAACTCTTGTATCGTGTCTGTCAGTCTTTGAAAGTTTGTTTATTTTTTAATATCACAATCATCGTTTTTCACTCCTAAGTTAGAACCTCCATCAGTTGGATGGCTGTTACTCCTGCTGTCAGGGTTCATCGTCGTCAGTTCATGGGATATCTTACAGGCTTTTCCTTGCTTTTCAGCAATTGTTCTTGTAGAGTAGATACCTTGCATTTAACGACTGTAGAAGCAACATCTCCGTAAGTCTCAGTCCATTCTCTCTTATCCCCAGGTTTTGGAAACGTGCTGGATTTGTGCCAGTTTATCTAAGGCAGACACCAGTAAGTAGCATACTGTTCTTGAACAAAATCCAGCCCCATTGAAATCACTGGGCAGCTTTCCAGTGGCTTCTGTGAGATGCGATTTGGGCAGGAAAAGTTTTCTGAGGCTGTATTTGGGAGTTGTTAGACTTCTGTTTTTGTTAATTGGGTCTAGAGGTAACGAAAGGAGTAAAGTTTTAGGGTTGTGAATTTGGTTTTCTAAGAATCATAGAATCATTTTGGTTGGAAAAGACCTATGTGATCATCGAGTCCAACCGTTAACCCAGCTCTACCAGGGCACCATTAAACCACGTTCCTAAAAGTCCTTAAAACATTAGAACGGAGGGTTGAGAGTTATTAATGTGGTTATTGGTAAAATATACAAGTGGCCCTTGAACTGACTGCTCTTGTTATTCTAGGAGTTCACAAAAACCAGCACTAACAGTTGTAGTACTTTTGGGGAGAGTAGTTCCTTTGCCCTGTGTCACTGCATTTGTCTTCTGTTTTTCTGGCTCTTCATCAGTATCTGGAGTTGGCAATACCAGTGACTACTGGTTACCTCAAGAAGCCCAAATCCCTCAGCACTTGGATTTACCAAATTCTAGAAGTTTGTAGGTTTTCCATCAGGTAGTGGTGATGAGTAGCAGTTGATGCACACACGTTGTTGTGGGTTCAGAAGACTGTTACCTTCTTCAGTTGAGCATAGAGTGCAAAAGATTCATGGGGATGACGGGAAATATGTCTTTGATTTATTAGAATGACCTAACTGGTGAGCATTCGTGCATCATGCTGAAGATGCTGAATGAAGAGGACTCCGAGCAGGAGCCTTGGCTTACTGCCTTCTGGAAAGGTAACTTTGGTTTTGCTAACACTGCAAAAATCTTCTGGGATTCTAGAGCTCCACAGGAATCATTTTATTTTATCGTCTTGTCCTATAGATTTTAGGAGGCGGTTCCTTTCTCTGCTTTCCTACCAGTTCAGCACGTTCTCTCCTTCATTGGCACTGAATATTCTGCAGAACAAAAATATCAAACAGCCGCCACAGCCACGTGAGTACCCTGGCTCACAGCGTTCTGTTCGATTGCTGTTTGAAGTCTATGTATATGTCTATCAGAGTTCTCAAATCCCTGCATTGTAGGACGTCTCCTGTGAAGTGCCATGAATTGTTCTGGGTCAGTCACTGTTCCTATTATCCAGAAAAATACTTGTAGTTCTAAGTAAAAGCTCAGAGGACGTTTTCAGTGAGAACAGGTAGTGGTGGTTTTTTGGTGTTGGGTTTTTTTCCCCTCTGGTTTGTTGATTGAAGATTTAACCCAGAATTAGAAGGCTCCTGACTGTAAGAGCTAAATGCAGAACAAAACACAGATGCCACTGCCAGTGCAGTATGGAATTAGAAAGGGAGCCTTGAGTAGCAGGGGTCAGTAGGCAGAGCAGCTTGCTTAGGGTCTTAAGAAGAACATTGTCATTAGAAATTTGGAAACTGGAAGGTGATGTCTTTCTAAGAGAGAGGCTTTAGTTCAGCTGTGTGTTATTGGGCTCAGTCCAGCACTTGCTGGGGGAAACATGCAGGGAGTATGAAAAAAGGAGCCAGACAAGACAGTTGTAACAGTCCCTTCTGGCTTAAGAGCAAATTGCTGTTTTCTGTGCGTGCCTAACAGAGGGGAGAGAGCTCTTGGTAATCTGTGTCTTGGGGGTTTTTAGTATCTGTCTTGGTGAAGGTTTTGGTTGCTGCTGTAAGGGGACAAAGCTCTCTAACAGCAAAAAACGGTGTTGCTCTGTTTTGACAGTTGCAGTGTTTTTCATATGGACGGGTGTGTTTGTCTGAAAAAGACTTTGTATAACCAAGGCAGTCTGAATGGCAGCGTGTTGAATTCTGAAATGTGTTGAGAAGTGAACCTGTGGGGTAGCAGTTGCCCTTTACTCACGGATAAGAAAAGGAGTATCTTAAATACTGAGATCCTGAAGAGCTTTGAAGAACAGTCTTGACATCGTTGTCTTTTTATTGTACCCATCAGCCATCAGCCGTGCTGAATTAGAATCAGTTTTCATCCCGTATGACCTGAAGAGACTAGAGATGTACTCTCGCAACATGGTGGACTATCATCTCATCATGGATATGGTACCTACCATTGCCAGGATGTTTTTCCTCAACCAGATGGGTGATATCTCTCTCTCTGCTGCGCAGTCGGTAGGTATCGCTGTGAGAACACGCTGTGCTTTCCCTCTCTTTGTATATGTGCTTGGAATACTTTCCTGTTTCACGTCATCTTTAAAAAAAGACTTCGCTGCAGTCAGTTGCTTCTTTTGGAGTCCTCTTCGTGATTTCTCCTGCTTGTAATGTTCTTTCACCTTTAGCGTTTGCTTTCAATAAAACTTGTAGGGATCGACACACTGTTGTGTGTTCAGTGAAGCACTCCATGCATTTCTGAAATGGTGGGAACTGTGGCTTAGAACTCCTTTAAAATCTTCTTGCTGTTGAGCTTGAGAAAGGTATTCATCTGTACTGAGCGTGGCATGGCACCTGCCATCTACAGAATCATTTTGGGGTGTTCCTGTGCATCTGAGAAAGCTTCAACTCGTACCAGAGAAGCATTGTGTGGGGAGCATAGAGGGAATTACGTATTTGATTTCCTCTAAAAGCCTCTATAACTGAATTAACTTGTCACTTCCTCAGGCCCTTTTCCTAGGGATTGGCCTACAACATAAATCTCTGGACCAGCTGGAAAAGGAGGTAGAACTGCCCAGCAGTCAGTTGATGGGTCTCTTCAACAGAATCATCCGCAAAGTAGTCCAGGTAAGAGCGAGCATCAGGATGAGCTTTGTCTTGGTTGTGTTGGACCAAAGTGTAATTCCAGTCCTGAGCCTGGCAGTAAGGGAAAGCTGAATCAGAATTTAACATGCTCCCAGTAATTGACCATAAACTTCTTGGTAAGCTGGGAAAATCCCAGGGGAAGAAGCAGGTATTTATGGCATTGATTTATACAGCGCTTGCCCAAAGAATAGTGCTTGTGTTAGGTTTTTAAATGTTGAGTTGTCCTGACCAAGATGCTGAGCATACAACCCACGTTGCCAGCTGAGCCTGAGACGCTTGTGATTGCTCACTGAACTGGTGGTGACATCTCAACTTTCCTTGGAAAAACATTTATCCAAGTGACATTGAGTGCTGACTGATTTATTTTTGTACTTCTTATAAAAGCTGTATATAATCCTGCCTTCAAGAAGCAGCCTGGAGCTTTTTATTTCAGTATGATGGAGTGCATGCATCAGAAATAAACAACTGCCTGGGGAGATTTGCAAGGGTAGAAGAGTTTCATAGGGACAGACAGCATTTCTTATTTCTTTTAAAGCAATAACCTTGAAGAAACATCAGCCAGTCTTACATGTATTGGCTTATTTCATTTACAGTTGTTCAACACGGTCCAGGAAAAAGCTGTGGAGGAGCAGATGGCGGCAACAAAGGATATTGTGATGGAGCCAACACTGAAATCTTTAAATGATGATTTGGTAATGATGAACTTTCTTCTTGAAACATTTGTGTAAACACTTTACGGAGTTCCCTCGAGTGTAGAAGCCTTGTAATCTAAATTGTCTTGGACGGAAAGAATTCCACATCACGTCTGTCATTTTATGGTAGTTGAAACCTGACAGCCTCACTTGTAGTCATGCTTTGTTAATCTGCAATACAGATTTTTTGCAGAAGCTACTAAGATGCTTCTGGAGTTATATATTACAAGTATTTGTATATAACTAGCATAAAATGCCATTAGATAAAAGAGAAGCTTTTCAGGATCATCTGGTATTTGTTTTAGGGGCTGTACTTTTTTTTCAGTGGGAAAAGCACTTTTTTTCCATTACGTGGTCACTGTTGCACTGCGAACTAAAAGCATCTGTTGTGCTCTGCTGTTGTAGGAAGAAGCTGCGAAGGAATTCCAAGAAAAACACAGGCAAGAAGTGGGGAAGCTGAAGGAAATGGACCTTACACAGTAAGAATTTATCTGTATGAGTCTCAAATCCAGTTTTCCCCGGAGATCTGTTTGAATGCTGGGTCATTAGCACGTCTTGCTGAGACTTGTGTGCCTGCCAGCCAGTAACTTAGACTCTCTTAGCAGCTGCTTTGTGTCACACTCCAAACGTTATTTCCAGTATGAATTAAATTCTGTAACAAGTTCTGTTCAAGGCCGTTCACCTGTTTACCTCACCGCGTGAATTCACGACACGCTTCCAAGCGTGAACTTGCCTTTTTCTGCTGGTCTTTTGAACAGAAAGCCAAAGGTTGTGAGCTAGCGGGTCACAGCTGATGAGGAATGAGATTGGTCTGTCTGGCGATCTGTACTGCTGAGGTGTTGCTAGAGCTGAGGCTGGCCGCTCATTACAGCGCTGCAAACAGAAGGTGTGCTGCAAACGGGAATGGTGGATCAGCCCGCAGCGCTGTCCCAGTGCCTCTGGCGTGAGCTCGAGCACATTCTTCTTTTATCTCTGTTCTCTTACATCACTGAAATGGGAAGTTACTCATGGGAGTAGCTCTTACTGTGTCAGTCTTGATCCTGACTGTGTATGGTATTTATATTATACGTAGAAGTTATATAGTTCTAGAATATGGCGTAATAAAGCAAGCTGCCTGGGCTGTGGACTGTTCTAGTTTTGGTTTCCCATGCTTCTAGAAACAGTTATTCATTTCCTCAAACCAAAATAGATGCCAGGTCCTGCTCTCTGCTGTCCGGCTTAGCTCTTTTGTACAACTCAAGTGAAAATAGCACCTGGCTGATTTTAACATTCTCTTCTTCAACAAAAATACCACATCAAACTCCCAAACCAACAGAAAAAGAACTACTAACCAGAGCTTCTTTTACTAACTACAGTGTGCACAGATGCCTTAAACTGCTGTAGAGCTGGGTAAGTTGTAAGATGCTGGGATACTGAACCAGCAATTTACTTGAAGTGTCAGCAGGTGTCTCTCTCTCTGGACCAACAGGAGTTCCACATGCCACTGATTCTATCCCTTCTCTCCTCTTCCTCCTCCCACTTTTTGTCCTATAAATCGTGTTTACTGGACTGACATGCCAGAAAAGTTGTGTGGTTTGGCTCTAGGTTAATCTCTGTTAAATCTGAGAAAAGGATTGAGAGTTTCTTTGCATTGTTGATTGTCTTGTTTGTAGGAAGGGCAGAAATGGTTGTGAAGTGACTTGCAAGTTGGTCCCATTAGGACAACGATATAACCAGATTTTTTTTTAAGTTTTAATTCACTTTTTTAGCATTGGTAAGATTAAATACCTGTGTCATTTTGGGCCACATTCCCTTTTTTTTTTCCCCCCAGAAAAAAGTTTGTGTTCTCCTCCATGAGGATGGAGAGACAAAACTCTATTCTGAACACTTTTCAATACAGGTTATAGAAAACTAATAGAAGAGACAGAGCCGTTGGATTTGAAAAGGCTTTGTCTGGTGTTGTTCGGCCTCGTATGAAAAAGGCTGGTCTATTCTAAATCTCTGAGAACTTGTGGTGAAGAGCAACCACTCCATTTTGCTGTAGGGCTGCTGTGCCTAGTTAAATTTCTCGATGATTTCCAGAGTACTCGACGAGACAAGAGGCACAGAACAGGAGCTTATTTGAATAGCACTTGTTGGCTTGATTTCGTCTTTTCAAAAGAGAAATTCAGGGCTTTTTTCCAGATTGATGCAGCAAAGCTGTACCATGAAGCTTACTGCTGGTCTAAGAGCAGCAGTTTATTTAGCTGACTTTCCATTATCAGCCATCGCTTTTTGCATCCTCATCCCTCGCCACCACAACCAGCCTTCTCCTCTTTTTTTGGAGAAGGGAGTGGGGGGAAAAAAAGCCCTCAAGCTTTTCTAAACCTATAGAGTGAATATAGATCTGATTGTGGCTGCCAGGCTTAGAGCTGTAGTGATTGAAGGTCTGGCTTTTAAGAAGTGGGCAAAGGCCAAGTACACTCCGCTGCTGTGGAGAGTAGAACCTTTGTGGCTCCGTCCTTCGCTTTCATAACCGCTGTACCCTCCTCAGTGCTCTGCTTTTCTGCGGAGGGGCTTTCATGGGGCAGTTTTGTGTTGTTTACAATAGGGGCTCCTGAGAGAACTTCATTCTATGCTGACCAGCTTTGGATGGGGACAATTGTTGGTTGCTATTGACCTAGTTTGGACCCAGTCTGCTGACAAAGTCGTGACAAGCTTTTGTATCCCTTTGCCTGTCTAATTTTCTGTGTATTTGTCTGGTTGGGTGCTGATGCTGTGGCTTTGTGGAGTAATATGTGCCTGGCAACAGAACGACTTCGCTTTTCCTCCCTTGTGCTAGCAGTTTTACTTGAATTTTCCTTTACCTTTTTCACTTAGATATATTATCCGAGGCGATGACCAAGAATGGGACGAGGTGCTGAGCAAAGCAGGACAGAACGCTTCTGTCGTCAGTTTGAAAAGGTTAAGGAAGTTGAAATACTCCACAGGGGTGTCTCTGATCTTTCCCGATGGCTTTATTGTAGCTGAAGAGATAAAATGACCAATGTTCTTGATAGATTCTCAATTTTCCTGGAGTTTCTCCAGTTCCTTCTTTTTCATCCATCTTTTTTCTTCTACCTTGCTGAGCACAGAGGCTTTCCTCAGCTCTTCTTTGGGGATTTATAGTTGAGACTTGCCTGCTTGCTGGTTTCCTTTCCTGGGATGCCTAACAGCTGAAGTAATTACGTGATCTCTAGTCAACCCTTTGGATATTCATGGGTTTGTCTATGAATGCTGGAAGCTGCGAGTTTCTAGAAGCTTTACAAGAATGAGACTTGTCAGATCTCTAAAGATCAGAGCTCTGTCACGTTTGCTTTAGTCATAATCTAGTGCAGGAACAAAATCACATACTTAAAGCCATCAGTGGTTGTATTTCTGCTCGGTACTCTAAAATTCCAGATGCCCTGCATGAATTGCCTTCAGGACATGTAACTTCAAGTCTTGAGAGAGCTAAAAAAATCAAGATCTTAAGGGATTCAAATTGGGTTAGAGAATCTGAGGACGCTAGAAAATCTACGTCATATTCTTGTTCGTGCTTTCTCAGTTTAAATGACCCAAGAAATTGGAAGTGTTTTCTCCCAACCACGTTTCTATGTAGACCCTCGCCCCTCTTTTACAACAAAAATTTCCCAGCTGGGTAGAAATTCAGTTAAGTTTTTAACAGCTCTTTTGTTCCTGTTTCCCAGTGAGAAGAAGAGAAAATTAGAAACAGCAAGAGGACCCAAACAACAGAAGAAATTTAAGAAGACTAAAGACATAAAGCAGAAGTGGAAGAAGTGACTTTAAAGCGAGTCAGTGAACTTGAACTAACAAGTGACGGGTCTGTACTTTAGAAGTACTATTCTCTCTTAAATTGAAAGACTTTCTTTTGGGGGTTGAGAGCTGGAGGAGGCATTTTTAAAGTGCTTATATTACGAGAAGTACAGTGACACTGCCAGGAGATGGTCTGTGAAGATGTTTTTACGAAGCGTGACTGCAGAGCTGAGCGGGGCACTGTGCGACACGCTGCGATATTTTGAGGGTGCTTTAGCAGCCACAGAATTTCCGTGCCAAGAAATGTAAAGTGTTCCGCATCGTAGTGGTTGGTGTCTTTCTTTATTAAAAAAGAATTTGGATAACGAAGGGTAGAAACATGGTAGGCTTTGGTACGTGGCTCTACTGCTCAGCACTGCAGCACATCTCGATTCGTGCTGCTGCTGGTTCCTTCGTGCTGCTGCTCCTTTGTAGCTTGAGGGAGGTTTTGGTGTGACCAAGAATTGCCTTTTTCTTTGGGGCTGGCTGTGCAGGGAGCACTGACTGTGGGGTCAGTTCAGACTCACGGTTTGAGCAGCTGCTGGGGAAGCCAAGGAATCAGCCCCATCACGCTGACACCTGCTGTTGGTGATCTGCTCTTTGACCTCAGGGTCAGCAGAGCAGGAAAGCCACTGAATCCCCAGCTCTGCTACTCACTGCTCCCTCCTTGGCCATAAATATGGACCAGGCTGGAGCTGGGACTTGCTGTGACTGCAGGACTCTAGGTCTGGTACCCGTCGGACTCCAGAGACTTCAAAACCTTCGACACAGAACATCCCTATCCCAAATCTGAGTGCCCTGCTGCATTGTCTTGATGTTCCAGCTTCACACCCTAGAGGTTTGGAACAGAGAGACTTACCTGCAGCTGATCCACAGCTGCGTGATACTTAATAGTAAATCTCCCAGCACCTTTCTTTTAGATAAAGATGGAATTTCTTCTCTAGGAGGCTGTTTTGTGAAGTATTTCTATTAAGCACAGACCTTGCATGGTGTGTGTACCCCTTTGTTTAGCTGGCCACGATGTGAGAGTTGGTTGCCAGGGCACATCCCCTGCATTACAGGGCCAGCTGGGCCCAGAGAAGGGAGACCTGCAGCTGCAGCTCGTAAAGGCTTGATGAGGGGCCCCCTTCGTTATCCCCAGGCTGTGGGGAAGAGCAGCAATCACAACCTGTGGGGCTGAGCTGGTGGCTGCCTGCCCTGGAGCAGCTCTAAGGATCTTGTGAAAGGAGCAGACATGGAAGGCAAGAAGCGTGAGGCTCTTCACAGCTGCCTGAGAAATCCTCGGAAGAAAAGGTGAGTGTGAATTCTCTCTGGTTTTGCTGTTGTTAAAAACAGGGTAAGTGGCCGCCCTGCTGCGAGAGGGGTGTAGGGCTCCAAGCCCTGGCCTTGGGGGATGATGTCTGCTGGATTTGGTGCTGCTTGTTCCTGACTTGGACAAAGAAAGTTGTACCCCAGGGGATGTTAGAAAAGGCTGGGGCAGGAGGGGCTGCAGGCAAGGCTGGAGCCCTTTCAGGGGACACTCTCTGGCCAGGGGAGAGGAGACTGGTTCTAGCAAACAGCAGGAGCGTGGCTGGATGGCTGGGCCTGGAGGCTTTCCTCTAGCCCAGGAGCTCTGCAGCATGAAGAACACCTTTCCTGTGGATACCTGGAGGACTTTGGTTTTGCAATGTCTTGTTTAGCTCAATGCAGAAACCTCTTGAGTTGGTCACTTTGGTCTGAGGGATGGTTCTTGCAGTAAAAGGGGCTTTACGGATTGTTCCAAGCCAGTCACATTCTTCAGCCATTTGAGGAAGGGACAACAAAGATGTGCTTGAAGTGGTGGTTGCGTAAGAAACTGGTATCAGATGGTTACTAACTGACTACCATTGGCTTGCCCAGTTCATACGTTCTGCTTGGCAAGATCCAACTGTGGTTTAACAGGCTGCACGTCGAAGCTTTAAACCCTTCTGGAGTCCTTTTAAAGCCTGTTGAAACTTTGCACTAGTAAAGCAGCAGCAGCAGCAGCAGTCATTTCAGATTCTCTAACCTAGGCAGATTGCTGGGTTTGTTCACCCAGGTTTGAGTGTTTTCCTTGCTTTGAGTCTTGCTGTCTAATAGGTGACATTCTCAGAAGGCTTTTTATTTTATTGCACACGTCTTGCGCTAAGAAAGCGCCGATAAAACTTCCTTCAAATGTAGAAGCGGTGCCACTCACAATGCCCGTCTCGCCAGGGCTCTTAAACTCTAGTTCTACGAATAGGCTCCAAACTAAGGTTTCAGTTTTATTAGAGAACACCCACGTGCTGGGAGGGATCAGAAACTGGTTCGTGTTTTTTAAGGGCTGAGCTGCGAGGTCTGTAAATCAAGGTGGAGGACAGCAGGCAAAATTAAACTGGATTCTTCAAGCAGATTTGAATTTTACCCTTTAGCTGAGATCTTTCTAGAGCTTCCTCTGCCGCTTTCCACGGGCCGTAGGAATTTTTGCTCCCCCCCGGCTGTGAACTGGGTGTGCTGTGGTTGTTGTGAAAGACTCGGAGGATTTGAGCTGCTCGTGTGCCCCGCCGTTTCTGAGTGGCACTTGTATTTAAGGAGAATTTTGCTCTTTCTACAGAAAAAAACCGTGTGTATTCAGTTGAACCGCTCTTTTTGGAGGGGTTTTCCTCGTACGTTTCGCGATGCCTGGCGGCTTTTTTGGATTCCTCTGCCTGTCTATTGCTCTTTGAACAGCCAAGTGGAAAAAAGCCCTCAGATGCTAAAATAAGTGCGAGATGTGGATTTTTTTATTCTATTTTTTTTTTAACAAGTCTAGTCAAACCACACTTTCCTCTGCCTGTGCTTTCCATCAGTCAAGCTGGGCTAAAATTCCAGCTAGAGTAAGGGCTAGCTGAACGCAATCCAACAAGAAAGCGAGAACGCCGGCTTCTCTCTAGCCAGAAGCCCGCTAAAAATACCACACGACGTAGGAGCCGAGAAAAGAGCGGGGTCTGTGCCCGTGAATTTTTAGGATTGGGTTGGTTTGGAGCCTGTTTGCCTCAGACTAGAGCAGGTTTCTGGTCTGTCTGCAGCTGGATCCCCTGTGGCCGGGGCTGTGGATGCTGCTAATTGCAGCGCGTGCGTTTAACCAGACCGAGCTCAGCTGAGCCGCCTCCTCCTCCTCCTCTCCTGGGCAGGGGGACAGGTCTTTGCACAACCCAGTAACCACACGCGTTAGCCCAGTTTTAAACCTGCGAGGTGAGTCGATGGCCTTTATTCCAGCGCTCCCTGGATGGCTGATCTGTCACGTTGCCGCAGGTTCACCCTCTCCTCCTCTCCCGTGCCCGAGCGCGCTCGTTTGTCAGCAGTGATGGAGCACGGCGGCTAATTAGTGGGGAAACGGGGAAGCCACGTCTAGCCGAGCAGCTCTCTGCAGGTGGCGGGGAGATGTGACCTAGTTGTCAGTGGAATCATCCTGCTTGCTCCGAGACCCGTGAGCTATTTTGACAGCTGGAGGGAGCTGACCTCTGTGAGGGATCCAGGAGGAAGTAAAACCAGTGAAGCTGAGGCTCTGCCCTGGCTGGACTTGCAGGAGGGGTCCTGCCTCCCCCAGCTGCGTGAGGGAGAAGGGAGCCCTCTGGAGAGCCAAGGTTGGCGTGCTCCATAAGGGCAAGGCGTGGAGGGGGCAGGAGGAAGCTCTGTCTTTTCCATTTGGCCATCGCGAGATTCCCTTGGGACATTTTTTGCTTCCACAGCTGGATTTTTGTTTGACTGTGTCACTGATTTTTCCCGATTTAGCCTCTGAATCACGAGCCTGTCTCTCGATAAGCACCCGAAAACTACACGTGCCTCGTGGCGTTTTCCAGCGACTGCTTTTTGTTAGCAGGGCTGAGGATGGAGAGAGGTGGTGCGGGACGCAGGCAGCCTTCTGCTGCCTGCCTGGGCTAAATGTGGAGATGGGAGCGTGGGGTGAGATCCTGGGCTGGCTGTTAGGAGCTGCCAGCCCAGGGACCACGTGTGTGAAGCCACGAGCTTTGGGGTCCTGTAGCGGAGCTGTTGAGAACCCACCTGCTCCTCTTCAGGAGGAATCTGGACAGCGCTGAAGCGGCTCCAGCTCCGGGGCTGGCTGTTGCTGCCAGCAAGGCCATTTTCCCTGCTGTGCTGTGATTTTTTGGATCCCTCTGCCTGTCTATTGCTCCTATCTCCCTTTTCTTTCAGCCTCTCTTTTGGGCAATCAGCACCGAGCGCGATACTCTCTTTGCTTTGCTGTGCATTCACGGATCCCTCATACTCAAACCCTGCCCTTTGGGGAGGCGAATCCATGTCGGAGTCCTGTGCCAGCGGCAGCAGCGACAGCCGCCCGCGGGCCCTGCTCCTCTGGGGAGTCGCCTCTCTCCTCTTTCTCCCTCGCGTCTCCGGGGCTGGCTCCGCTCTGGCAGGTGCGGGAAGGGAAGGGAAGGGAAGCGCAGTCTGGCCGCTCGGGCGGCTGCTGGGGCAGCATTTGGGGAGGGCAAAGGGCCAGTTGGTGGCGGTGCCGCATTAGCCGCTGCTCGCCCGCTGTGCAAAGGGCTTCTTACAGCGCAAAGAAAGGTTTTCATTTAGGCTGAAAGTCATGGAGCGTGGGCAGGCAGATGTGTGAGCTCTGTTTATTCCCTCTGCTCCCCGACAGAATTACGGCCAGCAAAGTTTAGTGCGTCCCCCAAGCTGGGCAAACTCTGCTGCTTTATTTCCTAGGACTCCAAGAGCAGCTCGGTATAAAGTAGAGGTAGTACACAACTCGGTTAGGAAGAAATTTCTAATTAATCTACTTGTTCAGGTGCCTCAAAGGGCGTCTTAGGTGTTTGCATTCCGTGATTCGTGTTCTCAAGTGGGTGTTTGTACTGGTGGGTTCCCGAGCGTGCTGGTGCAAGAGCAGCAGCCCCTGTGTGTCCTTCCCAGCAGACTTCGCTGGGATGATGGAAGTGAAATGCTGAGATCTGCTTGTGATTGGAATTTCCTATGGAATTGGCTTGAGAGCCTCGCTCCAGCAGAGAGACGCGCCGCACAATTCCCTTTGCTTAATGTGTGGTGGGAAATGCAAAGGGAGAGAGAATTCTCAGCAGCCAAGAGCAGCTTTTGTGGCTGTGTCGAGGCTTCCTCTGAAATGTGCTGAGCGTCCCGAGAAAGTGCTGCAGAGGTAGCAGCAAAGGCAGAGTTACAGCTCTGCCCTTATCCCCAAACGTGGCGGGGGGTCCGCGAGACTTGCAGGGCGGGGCAGAAGATACCTCTGGCTTAAATTCTTGCTCTGCCAGCAGAATTAAACCTGAAAGCTGTGTACCTCTTACAGCTATACAGAGAAAAATCCTAAAATTAGTAGTTTTCTTAGATACTACCATCTGCTCAGGTAATGTTACTTCAGGCAGGGAAAATGCAAGTTAGAGATATCACTTCAGGAAATGTTTGAGCCTAGCGAAGGGAGATGATCTCCTCTTCAGCCCTGGTTTTATAGCTCAGCCTTAGGTGCACCTACCAGAACAAACCTAAGATGCGTAACCAGCAACTGCCTTTTCCACAGAAATGTCTTTAAATACGTTTGAGGGTTTTTTTTCTTTTCTGATAAATAACTACCAGCAGCTGTGTATTTTAAAATTAGGTTGTTAATAAAATCCTGGTACATTTACATAAATGACAACATTAATGTACAATTAACAAAGCGTCGGAATATTACAGCGACCAAGGAGAACCTACGTATTTGTACAGACAGCTGGAGCAGCTACTTGAAAATACTTTCCAAGATAAAGCCTTTTGTGGTCTATTACTTATTTTATTTTATTTTTTTAGGCAGCCCAGTGATAATTTTGCACCACCTGTATGGCTTTTTCTGCTAATAAATAGGGTTCTTGAAGCTGGTGATGTCCAGAAGTGGCTGTGTACCTACAGCACAAACGGGAGCGTGCCCTGGGCAACCTGCCCGTCGGCTCGCTGAGCCTCCGCTGATCGCTCTTGTCCTCGCACGCAATTTGCTTCTCGTCTAAATCCTTTAGGAATGAGGCAGTGTCAGGGTTTGCTGGATGCGCTGGGAGATGCTGGAGTTCGTTCTCCTTCCCTTCATCTACCTAAGCCACGTCTACGTTGTGCTTTGGAGCGTGGGCTCAGCTGGAGCCGCCTCCTTCCAGTGTGTTTAGTTTCGATATTAATTGCTGAATTTCTACCAAAACCTCGGCTTCCTCGTCTCCTCCATCCCCCTGTAACGAACGAAGGCGTCTTAGCAAACGCTTTTGGTGGATGCTAACAAAGATTGGCAGGAATATCTGAAGGTCTTTCCTTAAAGCTATTGGTAAGAGCAAGGTCTGTAGTTTTCCACGACTGACTTGCCCTGCTACGGCCAAGATTATTTCAAATCAAACCACACAAAACCATTGCTTCAGCCTCAGAACTGCAGATGGACCCGTCTCTGTTTAGTTCCCCCAAAAATCAGGCCTGGAATGAGTCCTTTCGGACCAGAAACATCTGTCTGCTGCCAACAAAGGGGAATTTTGGGCACGGGAGCTGAAGCGTCTCGTTCGAGTGCCGCCGCCTAAATGTTAGACTGCAGCCGAGCTCTAGAAACCAGCCTGGGCTGCGCTGGGCCCCGGCCCCTCGGAGGTAGCGTATCTGTGGAACCCTCCTGCCACCAATGAGGCTGTGAGAGAGGAGGCTGGAGGTCAGAGCTTCTAATCCCAGCAAGCTCCAGAGAGAGGACAAACCCTCAAGCTGTGTTTCCTCGGGGTTTTAGGGAGACTTTTATTGCTCTTGATGCTACTGGGCAGTTTTTCAGCGCAGTGCTAGCTCCTGCTACACCTGAGTCTCTTAGAAAGCGTCTTTTACGGAGGCAGATCGCACAGGTGATGTTCAGAAACAGGTTTTTAAGCTGAAAGTGATTGGGACTATCAAACTTCCATAGTGAAAGAGCAGACAGTCCTATTGTTTTTTTCTCCTCCTCAGAACAGATCCAGATTGACAACTAGCACAGTGAAACCGCACTAAAAAGAAATACAAGAAACCAATTTTCCCCTCCCTGGCCCAGCTCGGTTCTTCAGAGTAAAGAAGGAGTAATTTCCGAGTTAGTGTTAGTTTCTACCCAGCTTTGAACAGCTACAAACCCTCTCTCTCTCAAGGTGCAAACAGTTGGGGGGGGATAATATATGTCAGAGTTTCTTGTCGTGTCCAGACGCTGGCGTTTCTCGCTCTGGTGAAGTAGTTGGTGTGGAGCAGCCTTCGTGTTCAGGCAGAGGCCTCGCTGGGTGGGCAGTGGGACTGGAAAACTCCTTCCATGCAGCCTGTTTGCAAGTAAAACATCTACGAGTGTGCACGAGGTGGCCAGGGTGGTGTGGAGATGGACACCGAAGGCTACATCGCAGGTGTCGGGTGTAGCTAAACGGCCTCGCTTCTCTAGAGCCCCGCGTTGTGCTTGTTGAAACGGCAGCGTCCATCTTCTCTTCGATTCAGTTTCCTCAGCTGCGCCCTCACTTGTGGTTTGCGCTGCGACAGTGTTTCTGTGACAGTAGTAGCACAGAGAAGCCAACTCCCCCTCCAGCAGCGGGACGAGGCACAGCACCCTTGCCCAGGGGGGATCTCTTGGAGGGGACTTTCAGAAGATCCAGAAGGCGAACGGGAAAGCCGCGGCTTTGCCTGACGAGCCATCCCTGTGCCGTTTGAGCCAGTGCTCCTGCCACTGCCGCCTGCCTGCCTCACACCCTGGAGGTGACGTACACGGAGTGCAGGCGGCCGGCCAGGGCTGTCTGCAAGTCTCGCAGAGGGTCCAGGCCTTGCACTTTGCTGTTCCTGCTGTAGATCAGCTGTTTAAATGAGTCCTGCTCCAGGAGAGAGCTCATGTGTTTGAGGAAGAAGCCTTCACAAAACGAGGCTAGTTCAGGCGCGTTGTGAATCTGCGGGAGAGAGGAAGATCATTTAGAATCACAGAGTCACAGACTGGTTTGGGGAGAAAGGGACTTTTCAAGGTCATCTGGTCCAACTGCCTGCAGGGAGCAGGGACATCCTCAACTAGAGCAGGTTGCTTGGAGCCCCCAACAACCTCCCCTGCAATAGGGCCAGGGATGGGGCAGCCACCACCTCTCGGGGCAACCCGGGCCAGGCTCTCCCCACCCTCAGCACCAACAATTTCTTGTCTTCAGTCTCAATCTCCTTCTTTTAGTTTCAACCCACCCACCCTTGTTCCTGTCCCGACAGGCCCTGCTCACACATCTCCTAAACACCTGAAAAAGGACAGTAAGAACAGTGGAAAGGTGCTGTAGGAAGGACCAGTCGGTGGTGGCTGGGAATATCTTTCGGTGCTTTTTGCAGGCACAGGGGTGAGCAGGGAGGTGCTGAAGCTTTCTTTACCTCCTTCCCCTGCTGGGCTGCTGTTGGCAGAGCCGCTGGTCTGCGAGCCTGAGAGGAGCAGAGCAGCTGGCTGATGGGGCGGCCAAGAAACCAGTTTAACTGGGCAGGCGGGGAGGGAGGTCGTGCGCCGCAGCGTCAAACACCGCACTGCCAGATGGTGCGTGCACAGCTCGTGGCGATGAGAGCACGGTTCATAGGACATGAACCTGACTCCTTAGGAAAGGAGCTGAACGTAGGAGAATAGGGATGGTGCACTTCTGAAACACACTGGGTGGAGTTCTGGCTGTGAGCTGGTTCCCTTCGCTTCTGAATCAGCGGGAGAAGCTCAGTCATAGGAGGACAATGGCACTAATTTGGTATGAAGCAGCGCTGTGCACACCCCCCCCACACATTTCTGGAAACTTTGTGCAAATAGGAATTTAAGGAAAAGTCCTAAAAGCCACTAGGGAATGCTCCCTTCCCCCTTCCTACCGCTGCCTGGGGTGAAATTTTAGGTCCTGAAAGAAACCACGGGGAAAAAAAATGGTCCAGTGTGAGAAGCAGGAATGGAAAAGGATCAGTGGGACACCGAAGGACACGATGTAGCGGCGACCTGGCACTGCTGGGTTAAGGGACTCGAAGATCTTAAAGGTCTCTTCCGACCAGAAGGGTTCTATGCGTCTAAGAGACTACACAAAAATGACCAGGCACATCATTATCAGCCCTTTGTGTCCTTCTGCTTGTCATTAAGGGATCTGACCCCTGCAGAGTTTCAGAAATGGCCAAGTATTTCTCTATGATTTTATTAATAACCCGAGTTATTTGCTATGGAGGTGAGTTATCTGTGTCACACCACAGAGCTGGTGCAGTTCTGGAGCTGTAAAGAACATATTTTAGCCGCAGCAGCGCTAGGGAAGGGTTCACCCCTGAGCTGCCGCCCCGCAATCCGTCGCCCCTGCTGCTCCCAGGAGCCCAGTCTCTGGGCCTTTGCTGACGTTGCTCTATCAGGTTGCGGAGATTCCCCTCCCCAGCTCTGCGGGGAATCTCACATCCATTTCCTACGGGATTGCTTTAGACAAGAAAACACACCAGGGCTGCCTAGGACTTCCCAGAGCGGAGCCTGAATACATCACCCCGCTGGCGGTTGGGGCTGGGGCAGAGTTACCCGCGTAGCGGTGCCGGCTCTGCCCCTCTTGGGTTGAGCTCCTGACACGAGCCCGCAGAAAGCGCGTCCCCCGTTGAGCGCGCGTGGGAAGCGAGGCCAGCCGGCAGGTACCTTTGCGTATTTGTAGATGTTCACCGAGTTCTCCAGGCTGATGGTCTGGGCGCAGAGGATTTCACAGTGTCTCTGGAGGCCGTCCAGCTGAAACAGGCTGGCAGCCGACAGCAGCTAGCAGGAGAAAAGAGAAGCTATTGGAGATCAGGAGCCTCGAAAGGCTTTTAGGGAAGGGAAACGGACACAACTGATGATTTCCTCTCTGAACAACCTCCAAGCTCCCTCTTTTAATGGCTGAGTCCTCATGAACAAGCAGAAGGGCCACTCGATGCCTTGTTAAAGCAACGAATTTCCCCCTCCTGGCAAAGCCTTGCTCCTCGGGCAGGAACTGTATTTGTGCTGCCTTCTGTCGCCACCACGTACAGCTCCAGACTGCTCAAAACCCACCCCGCAGGGACTTCCCTCCTTGCTGCGACCCACCCAGCACCTCATGGACGTAATAAAACCTAACCGATCGTTCTTATTTGCGAGCAACTCCACGTTTTGAAACTTCGAAGCTCGTTCCAAAGTGTTCAGTGTGCTCCCGGATCAGCAGCTTGCTGTTCTAACTCCTGGATTTGGCCTTTCAAGCTCTGTTGATGCCCCGAGTGCGCTTGGCAAGACTTAGAAGAAACCGCTCTCACCTCTAAGATATCAGCGGTGGGAATTTCCATCGATTCTGTTCCTCCGTAGTATAAATACTGCATCAGCATCTGAAACGGGAAGAAGGCCAGGCATGAAGCTGCGAGCGCCGGAGTCACGAGAGGCTGTGAAGGGCTGAGCTCCCTCGCTGGGCAGATGGGAATCGCGGCGTGTGCCGCCTCTCGCCTCCGCGGCTGCCTTTTAGTTCCTAGCGTTGCAAATCTGCTGCTTTCTAATATTCTTTTCTTCCTCAGGCTCTGCTGAGGATTTTTGGCCATGGGTGACGGTGCGTCTCCAAGCAACACAAATGTCCTTGGAAAACGGTCCCTTGGCTCTGGTGCTTTAAAGCTTCTCCGGCCGGTCCCAGCAAAGCTGGAGCATCGAAGCCACCGCGCCGTGAGCGGCTGTGGCTCGGGGACCTCCCGGCCACTTGCTTCCCCTGCTGTCCTTCTAATCAGCTTCCAGCCCCCCGTCATGGCCAGAGGAAAAGGCTTAATTGTTTGCAGGGAGAGTGAGAGGCAGCTTCTGCTCTTTGATCTCCATCTGCACACCCCCAGCTAAACCAGCACGGGCTAATCTAGGGAAGGACTGGAGTTGGTGTTGGGAAGAGAAGCTGCTCCGGTGTCCCGGGTGCTGCGTAAGCAGGTGGGGGCTGCGTGTCGTGCTTGGCATTTCTAATAGCAGCAGTGACAAAACTCAGCTGCTGCTTCTAAAATCACCTTATTTGTGTATGAGAATTAGAGGAGCGACGGTGCTTGCCAGCAGAGCCCTGGGCAGAACAGAGCTCTGGTGGCTCAGCACCACCCGAGGTGGCTGCGGGATGCCTTCAGCTCCTGAACTCACGTGGTGACAGCACTGCTGACCGACAGCTCTGCCCTTTGGTTTCCTTCTTCTCTTATTGTGAGCAAAACCCTCAACCCTGCAGTGAAACGGTTACACAACCTACTCCACGCTTCGCGTTGCCCTGTGCTGAACCTTTCTTCCAAATCTGAATTGCAGGCCTGGAAAGCTGGAATAACTTCACGATCACATTTCACTGACTTGGGTTTTTTTTTCTTTTTCCTTGGGTATGTGTTAAGTAACCTCCTTTCTCTCCATCGTGAATAAACCTCCCTTAGGTGCGTCAAATACGGAAACGTCACGAAAGCCAAGTGCAATTCTCAGTTTGGAGCCTTTGGTGAAAGGGACACCCTTAATTTCTGATCCACCTGCTGTAAATACATGGACTTTTTGCTTAGCACAGCATGAAAACGATGCCTTAAAAACCTAAGAAAGTAGCGTCTTAAAAGTACAAACCCTACTTTTTTGCAGGGCTAGTTTCTCCTCCTTTACGAAGGAGACAGCTGCCTAGTAGGAAAATCAGAATTTAGGCCGCAGGTTTCTGGTTTAAGGGTGGTTCTAACTGAAAAGTTTTGACAGAGATCAGAATACTCCTGAAATATGGGTGCGTTGAAATGAACTCATACTCGTGATGATTGATATTAAGCCTCGGCCCTCTTAGGATGTGAGAAGATGAATAAAGCAAAGGTAGATAAGCCACATACCTTGAAAATATTGTATTTCATGTCGCTGATTTCAACGGTCTTGCTGCCGTGGCCGTCATGTTCCGTTTTATTGGTCATTAGCGTCTTAAACCTGAGCAGGGTTTTAATAGATTTCTGGATTAGTGCTTCGCAGACTCATCGCCTATTGACAAGCAGCTTAAGCAAGGGGAAAAGAAAGATCCTGCCTTGTTCTTGTTTGTTGGAGTTGAAAATTGAAACGTTTTGTTTAATGACAATTAGTTTCGAACTTCAGGGACAGCTTGACCTGTAAATTGCTTGGGTCTGATCCAGTCCCAGCCTGTAATAGTTTCCAAACACTGTTACTGTGCCAACAACAGAGAAAGAAACTAATAATTGTCAGTGTCCCAGGTCAGGGGTGAGATCTGCAGGGAATCTGGAGCAAACAAAGAGGGGGTTGGGAAGGCAGGGAATGGCTGGGCAGCTACACCCCAACTGCTGCACAGGATTTGAGGGATAATTACTGGTTAGTTTATGTCAATAGAGCTCCGGGAAGGTCTTAATACATACTAGGAGCAGCCAGAAAAGCTCATCCTTTACACTCTGAATATTCTTAACAGTACTAAAGATGATGTGGCTGGGTCCTGCTGACCTGAGCTATGGTGTGTAGCCCGTATCCTTTGCAAACCAGATGCTGAAGGGGCCAAACCTGCCTTGAACGCTCGGGTCTGGAAAGCAACTCACCTATTAGATGCAGTAACCAGCAGGACTTTGTGCGCATAAAACAGCTTTCCTTCTACTAAGAAAGTGACGTCGGACATTTCTTTATTGTTTAGAAAGTGAGGATCTGTTAGGGCAAGGGAAAAAACACAAGGAGGGTTGAGTATTTTTTGTAACTGTGGATGTTTTATTAAAAAAAAATAAATAAATAAAGAGAAATGCCAAGAGCTCTCCGGTTGAGGTGAGCATCTGCCTTACCCAGCCGAGCTGGCAGAGCCTTCCGGATTTCAGGGATGCTGGGGATGGGGCTGCTGCCGTAGCAGTGGGTGAAGATGGCCGCGAGCTGCTGGTTGATGGATTCGTTCTGTAAGGAGGAGGGAACAGGTATCGTCAGTCGGCATTTTGCATCGAGCAGGTTTCAAGTGCGCTGTAACCGTTCACGTGAGGCTTACAGGAACTCGAGTCTACAAAAATAACCTCCAAAAGGAGGGACGAGAGCATGTGAACGAGTGTGCTCTGACAGAATTCCCCCAGCAAGGTTTTAGGGGCCAACCTCTGTCAGGGGAAAATGAGTCCGTCAGCAAAAGCTCATCCCGCCACTTCTCTGCAAGACCTGAGCCCACAAACTGCTCTCAGCAAGACTGGATTTGTTATCACAGAATGCTAAGGGTTGGTAGGGACCTCTGGAGATCATCTGGTCCATCCCCCCTGCTCCAGCAGGGTCACCCCGAGCAGGGGGCCCAGCACCGCAGTGTCCAGGCGTGTTGGGAATCTCTGCAGACAAGGAGACTCCACAACCTCTCTGGGCAGCCTGGGCCAGGGCTCTGGAAATTCCTCTCGTCACTGTGAGCTCTGTTTTTGTGGGCTGTGTGTGACTTTAGGTAAACGCTCTGAAGGTGATTACCATACCCTAACGTGCTAGGACTTCACGGAGGCGTTCACTCCTTCTCGTTGTGCACCACCGTGTACAACAGCAAACAACAAACACTTGGTTTTGACGCTGTTACAAAAGTAATAATTACTTTGCTGGTTTTGAGGATATCGAACATGAGCTGCAGCCCATCGGTAACCAGTTCTTCGTTATAGTCCTCTTCTTTAATGGTGACAAATTCCCGCAGGAGGGTCTGGACGACTGAGTAACGAGACTGGTAGAAGGTTGTCCGCAGGGACTCGATCCACACGTGGAGCTTCCAGGGGACTCCTGTAGCCACAGGAAAAAGGACAGTGAAAGACGATGATGATGTACTGAAGTACCCGGGAGTAGGATTGTCCCATTGCTTTTGCTAACACTCAGCAGCACCTTAAACCATCTAATCTTGATGTTATTTTTTGGTTTGGAGACCAGGCTCTTTAACGCTGAAGTTCAGGTGTCAGAGTATCTGATGAAGGGACCCGCCCCTTGCTTTTGATACAGAGGATTCAGCCAAAATCCCCGTGGATTTTGGAACGTCCCCTCAAAGAGGAACATTCCAGCTCGGCAGGAATTTGAAAAAAAACACCCTTGTGAGGAGCCTTAAACGCTTCTGGATTTAAATCAGCTGGTTCCCATACGCTTGGGATAGCTTTGTAGTCAGGGTTACAGATTTTTCTCCAAGCGAAAGGGGCAGAGGAAGAAGCTTTCGACACCTTTAACGTGCACCGGGCTTCAAATAAAGACCTTACCAAGCGCCCTGAGCTCCATGGTGATGTCCACGTAGCCGTGCTCGGCGCT
>WEIS01049667.1:0-12328 GCA_013389965.1 Todus mexicanus
CCCCCTGGGATGTGCTTGCACTCGATCACCAGCACATCTGAGACTGGTGGGGCATGCAGGAACGGGAATGGAGACGCCTGTTCCCACCTCTCACTTTGAGCTATTCAAAGCACTGGGCCAGATCTCCACTTCTTCAGCCTCACGGATATCGAACCCAGACAGTTCTCTGCTTTGCAGCACAGTGCCCAGTGCAGGAGAAGACTCTCAGGCAGAAGGCAGCTTTGGGGACAGGTCATGATGAATGAGCAAGAAGCTCACCTCTGCTGCAAACAGAGCACAGCTGTGAGTTATCAGTGTGCCCTGGGTGCCCCTCACCTCTGCACCGCGAGATGGCTCGATGGGCATGGCGACCCTGCACACCCTCTGCTGTTGAACTCAAACTCACGCACAGTGCTGCAGCTGCTGCTACTGCTGTTGCTGCTTCATCTCTTGCTCCCCCGCTGCACCTCCTCTTGAACTGCAAATACAGCCAAGAACTTGCAAGCTCCCACCAGCCACCCAGTAACAAACCCCCTCTGCCTCACCACGGGCCTGGGCCCAGGGGAGCGTTCCCAGCAACTGCAGCGAAGAGGAGGCTGCTTTGGATCCACTCACCTCCCTGCACCGGGGGCAAGTGGCTCCTCACGTCCAGCTGATATGAGACTAAGGGATGTCCAGATGTCTCAATGCTGGGCAGCTCCTGAGGGACCAGGTGCGATCCAGCCAAAGCCTGAACCACTGACACCTTTTAAAAGACATCACAAATTCGCTACGCAGGTGAGACAGGAGGGAGCTACAAATGTTAAGCGTGTCTACAAATGAAACCTTTGGCTTTCTCCCGCCTTTCCCCTCTTGGAAGGGGAGGAAAGCACTGTCCTTTACAGAACACTCCACAGCCAGCCAGCACCATCTCTCCCCTGTGCATTGGTATTAATCATAGAGAACGTGAATTGACCAAAGACCTGGGAAACAGGTCTCCTTGGCAGCATGGCAAATGCCCCATGACCCCAATTCTCCCGTGAGTCATGTTCTGTGTGATTATCCATGAGGATCCAGGAGTTGCAGCCAGGCATTGATTCAGAAAAATATTATTCATAGTGAAAAGGATAGAGATTTGCAGTATTATTGCAGGTAAATATTTGCACTGTCAAATAACATTCAACAGTAAATATGAGCCTTGGAGTGAACATTTATTCTTGGTATGGTACAAAGAAATACGTAGGCTGGTGTGATCCATCCCACCCTCATCATCCAGATGACACAAACCACCATGGACTCTGTACCATCCTTCATCTACTAACTTGGTTTTCCCCCCAGGAGCTTACTGCTGTAGGAATGTGACCCTCTAAACACTTCTGAGATTAGATGGGTCTAAGCAGACCAAACCCAACCTGGCGAGTCTGTAAAGTGAAGAACAGATCGCTATTTGGTAGGCTGAGAGGTAGGATCAAGGGCTACACCTTGAGCTCCCGGAGTGCACGAAGAGCTAGGAGGACACAGAGGTTATGGGGGGTCCAC
This sequence comes from Todus mexicanus, assembly GCA_013389965.1. NCBI lineage: Eukaryota > Metazoa > Chordata > Aves > Coraciiformes > Todidae > Todus > Todus mexicanus. The sequence continues at coordinate 1,498 of WEIS01049667.1, forward strand.
ACCATCCCATGAGCAGCAATGGTCATCCCCCCACTCCCACCTGAGACCAGCTGGACATGGGGATGGCAGCAGGACCTGGGCCTGAGGGCTGTGTCCCCAGGGAGAGAGCTCCCCTCCCACCAGCACCACCAGCTCTACCAGCAGTAGGAAACAAGCAGTGGCTTGTGGGGTATCTCGATTGTACCAAAGCTGGATGATGCACAAGATGGGGTCAGAGGCCAGATAGGCACATTGCTTTGTCGTACAGACACTTGCCCGAGTTCTCTTACACACATAGAAAAGGATTCACCGTGTGCCAGCGCTGACACAAGCTGCAGACCATGCCAGGCTGAGAGATCTCCTGCCATATAAAGAGGAAAAGAGCCCAAACACAACAAAAAGGTGAAAATTGAAGCTTAATGAAGACAAGCCACTCTGAATTTCCTTTAAAGCCTCCTGCCACATGCATTACTTGACACAGATGCAATCATATTTGCAAGAAGAGGATTTGGATACGTTTCTCCGGCACATGAACCATGGAGGTTTTCTGCTCAGCACAAAGCACCGAAGCCACAAGGACAGAAAGATCAGTTCAAGTGGCAAGAGAAGGTGGAAGTCACCTGGACATTGTATAGTCCAGAGAAATGCTTTGGGGCCAGCAAGGGAAGTGGCCTGGTGAGCACTGGGGCTGACTGGGGTGCTGCGGGCAGAAGTGGAGACCTCTCTGGTGTTGATTCTCTTGGGGGGATGCTGGAGGGTTGAGTTTGCACCTGGGATTTCCAAAGCCCCAAGCCAAGAAGTGAAGTACTGCTGATTTTCCACATCAGCAGCTCTGGGGCTTAGGAATGGAAATTGATTTGCCTCATCCCCGCACGCAGAGATGCAGCGTGTGAACAGCAGGGCCAATGAATTACTGGGGTAGAGTTGGATAAACACTGGAAAGGAGTATTTATTAACTGTCAGTCACATACAGTCTACAAATTGTTTCTGAAGTGTTCCCAGCCCCTTCTACATTAATTTTCACATGCTCAGGTTTTTGACTAGGGGTTTGTGGTTGGAAATGGGAAAATGAGTTCTTGTATCAACATGAATGTGCATTGGAAGCATCTCCACAATCTTCAGTAACAGGGGAAGTTGGGAGTGCAGCAGAGCAGCAGGCAACCTGCAGGATATAAAACCCCAACCTGTAAAGGGGTTTTTAAATCCTGAACGAATATTGGTTTACTCAAAGCGCAGGTACATCTCTCCACAGCCCCTATTTCTCACCACCACTCCTATGTGAGGTCCGCATGCCACCACAACCCACAGCACAGAGCCAGCCTCCAGCTCCACCGCAGCACTGCTGGATGGCTTCACCTTGGAATGGAGCTGGACGGTTACACCTTTTAACGTCATACCAGTTGCCTTTGTCCCATCTCCTACAGGCACACATCCCACAGGTCCCACAGAACCATGTGTCTGCCAGAAGCAGAGCTCAACGCGTGGTGCCAACCAGGTTTGACGGTGCAAAAAAAGTCTCCTTTCTACAAGTCTCATAAATGCACTTGTGCACAGAAGGGAGATACCAGAGACTGAAATATTCTTGCTTGCCCCAATAATCTTTGATCTCCTTGGACAGTTGCTACAGCAGCAAAGGGATGGCTGCGATGTGGTGCCGTGGTGCTCAGCGGGATGGGGGCTCTGAAGGGAACCCGCCAGCAAGCCAGAGAGAACAGAAAACCTCAGTTCACTCAAAGATAAAGGTTTGGGAGGCACACACCCAATTCTGCTACTCACTGGAGAGGGGTTTGGTGGGGTTTGAGTTATTTTATATGCTACCAAGGCCAGCAATTACATTTGTGGGACTCTCTGGCCTCAACCTGCCCATTTGTACCTCGTTTATGTGGGTTGGAAATGAAGAACAGGGTTTCAGTTATTAATAATCATCTGTATGTTGGACAATCCTCGAGATTCAACCTGGGGAAGGACTCGCTTGTGGCTGTGGCTGAACAGAGACAGCAGCAGTGATGGTCCCTGCCCCGTGCCCTCAGGTACAGCCCAACAGGGCTTCCTGGGATTCAGGATGTGAAACATGTTCATGCGATTCTGCTGCATCCCCTTCGATGTAAATAAAAGCTTAGTCAGTTTTTCTATTGTCCAAGCTGCAGCTGACCTGCATCACCACTTCACCAACAAAAAAAAGCTAAAAATAATGGAGTTCTGTGAACAATTTACAGCCCGATTGTAGGCTTTTAAAAAGGCTCCCAACTCCCTCTCCCCCTCTGCTGTTTTTTTGCTTTTTTTTTAATCAGTATCTTATCCAGAACTGGAATCCTGTCAAGAATAGTGGATAGCAGAGAACTATAACTTCTTATTATGTGTAGAGTGATTTTATGAATTCAGTGGGGAATGAAATGCAATTTTGTCAGACTTGTCTGTGTTCATAATGACCAAGTCAAATTAATCATCGTGGATAATACTCCTGTGTCAGCCATTCAAGAGATTTTTTAATAGAATTTTTCTGATTCATGTCTTGCAGTACATCAGATCCGTAGTAATGCAGGCACTTCTAAAAATCAGTGCAATTATGGCTTCTTGTTGGCCTGTCATTTTCCTGGAATAAAAATGTCTCTGCAAAAGTCATATACTGTACACAAACCCAAATGGAAAACAAAAATATAGTTACAATTAGGCTTGATTTTTTCCTAAAGATTTAATATCTTTTGGAGGCCATTATTCACAGGCAATATATAAAGCTCCAGTGCACGATGCTGAAGATGGACTGGTTTATCACAACACATACCCATTTTGTCCTGGTTGTCATTCTTCCCTTGATTGCCCCGTGAGTTAGTGCTTTGCGCCGGCATGGAAATGACTATCCCATAGAACAAACAGGGGATAGGTAATGGGCTTGCAGTCAAATTATTGTGTTTATTAAAAATGTATCCAGGAAAGTCCACACAGATCCCAAAGGCCTCTTGCTCAGGAAAATCTCTGGTTCAGGAAAAGGTTACGGTTACCATAAAGGCAGATCTACATGCACGGGAGCAGCGGTGCAGCACGCAGTGGTATATAAAGGATTAGTAATGCGGTGTTTGTCCTTCTGATGGAGGAGAGAGAGAGACCTCCAGCTCCCCAGTGACACAGCCAAAAATGAGCTTTGAAAATAGTTACCCCCCAGGAATAAAGAGGAAGAAAAATGAAATCCACCTCAGCTATCTCAGCCTTTCCTCCTTTCATTGCTAGGCAGCAATTGCCTTGTAGGAGAGTGCAGGGAAGGACTCCGTCAGAGTCCAGACACGTCCTAAAAGTGATCTGCACTTGGACAACTGTCCCTCCAGATCCACCTCCTCATGCCACCAAGTACATCTGGAAGACAGGAGCTCTCAAAGCCACTTGCAGGGGAAGAACAGAAACACACAACCACATGGGAAACATACAACCACATACGACTTCCCCGGGAAGCTGTGGATGCTCCATCCCTGGAAGTGTTCAAGGCCAGGCTAGACAGGGCTTTGAGCGACCTGGTCTAGTTGGAGATGTCTCTGCCCATGACAGGGAGGGTTGGAACGAGATGATCTTTAAGGTCCCTTCCAGCACAAACCTTTCTATGATTTTATATTATTCTCCTGAGAACTCAAGACCCACTTAAGTAATCAGACCAGCAGTTTGTCAATGTGCTCACCTAAAAATTGGCCAGTGCTAGCCAGTATTTTGGGGGAAATATAAAAATCCTTAATTATGGAAGCTCCTCAGAGAACAGAACAATTCATCTCTCCCTTTCACCTGCCTCATCTGGTTTTATCATCCTTCCTCTACCTTGCACCTCTATTAAGCTCTTGAAATCAACATCTGGGAATTCCCAAAACATGCCCCAAACCATCCCTTTGCAGATTTCATAGAATCATAGACTCATTAAGGTTGGAAATGACCTTCAAGATCATCAGATCCAACCATCTACTAAACATTTCATAGTCACTAAACCATGTTCTGAAGTACCACATCCACTACTTTTTTGTACCCCTCCAGGGATGGTGACTCCACCACCTCCCTGGGCAGCCTGGTCCAGTATTTCACCACTTTTTCAGCAAAGAATTTCTTCCTAATATCCAACCTAAACCTCCCCCAGCGCAACTTAAACTCCCCTGGCACAACTTCTGCTGCTGTCACTTCTCTGAAACACCTTTTTCATGAGACAGAGCACGTCCAGGCATCCCCTTCCTCTGCCCCATGCTGGGGTATTCACACGATGGTACCCATGGAGGTGTTACCTCTGGACTCCCTCCATCCTCAGCTCTACAGATTGAACTCTCTCTGACAGCACCATGTCCCTGTAACCTTCAAATCCCACATAGCAGGATGGGATATTGAGGCTCAAAGTCAGCCGACAGCNCTCCACCACCTCCCTGGGCAGCCTGGTCCAGTATTTCACCACTTTTTCAGCAAAGAATTTCTTCCTAATATCCAACCTAAACTTCCCCCAGCGCAACTTAAACTCCCCTGGCGCAACTTCTGCTGCTGTCACTTCTCTGAAACACCTTTTTCATGAGACAGAGCACGTCCAGGCATCCCCTTCCTCTGCCCCATGCTGGGGTATTCACACGATGGTACCCATGGAGGTGTTACCTCTGGACTCCCTCCATCCTCAGCTCTACAGATTGAACTCTCTCTGACAGCACCATGTCCCTGTAACCTTCAAATCCCACATAGCAGGATGGGATATTGAGGCTCAAAGTCAGCCGACAGCGTTTGCAGCAGCATTCGATATTGGCTTGTGCAAACGTCGACAACAACCAGAGCTTCTGCAAACCCTTTGTTGCCTCCTGGATCACCCGTAGCAATATCTGCCTGCCAATGTGTTTTAGTTACACGCCCACACTGGCAAGAGAAGGGTTTCATTTCACCGTGTGTTTTTGTGGCTATTCTGCCCTGGTCTTTCAAAGGAGACGTGGCAGTGCTCCAGAGAAAGCTGGGACATGAGCAAGCTCTGCTCCATGTCAGCAAAGTGTAGCCTCTGCCATCTGTCTCCCAATCAGCCTCCTTAAAATTGTTTATAATGATTTTTGCCTGTTTATAAAATGTATTGAAGGGACTAAACATCCAATGAGATCTAAAATTAGACCGACTGGGTCAGAGAAATATAAAACCTTCTCTTTTCTTTCCTAGTATCTTTGCCTGGAAGCGAACACAAGGAATATGATAATATTCTGCTCAAGAATACCCTGCATTTCTGGGAATTATTGGAGGAGTACAGATCTTCCATAATTGCCTTTTTTTTTTTGTCTCCTGGCATACTGAACTAGCATAATAAGCTCAGGGCACTTCACAGAAATTCATTGTTGGTCTGCACGGCTGTTTTCGTTGAGCCCAGAGTACATTATATAATGCTGTATAATGTAAGCAGGTCAAGAGATAAGGCGGCCAGGAAACAGTAACAGAGCGCAGGCAAGGAAGAATTAGCAAAAAGCACTCTAAGAAATTAATTCAACCTATTTTCAGTCGAGCCAGAAGGACGAGCAGGAAGGAAACTATGTTCTGGACAATACTGGGCCCCTTTCGGTTTTCGTCTTACAGGGTATTTCCTTTCTGCTCAAAACTGAAGGTGGAGGGTTAAGAGCTTGAAAAAAAAGCCTTTGTGGCCACTTTGCATGGATGCTTTGTAGCAAGGTTTTATCTCAAAGGACGTGTCCCATCCCACTGCCAGCCGAGCCATACCCTGTGCCGCAGCTACTGTGGCAAACGCTGCTTTACCTGGAGGTCTGCAGCAAGATCCTCCAGGGCAGTCACAATGGCAACACACCCATCTCAAATCAACTCTTTTTTCTCCCAAATACGACCTATTTATTTTTTTTTGTTTTTCTCTCATCAGCAAAGACAAAATTTCAAATGAAGGTCTGCATGGTCCTTACACCCCAGGGCACCAGCACTGGTTTTCACAAGCCATGAGACACATGCATATACAACTGAGAGTCCACTGCCAGCACATCTGCAGAAGCAAATATGGTAAATCCTGGAACTAAGGGGGCAATCTGCTTTTTGGTTTTTTTGTTGGTTTTTTTTAAGTGGCCCTAGGCTACACCAGGTTTGCTCTCATCACTGTACATGGAAGAGGCTAAAGTGTGTCCAGAGAAGGGCAATGGAGCTGGGGAACAGTCTAGAGAACAAGTGCTGTGAGGAGTAGCTGAGGAACCAGGGCTTGTTTCGCCTGGAGAAAAGGAGGCTCAGGGAAGACCTTCTGGTTCTCAACAACTCCCTGACAGGGGGTTGGAGCCAGGTGTGCTGGATATCTTTTCCCAAGAAACAAGTGCCAGGACAAGAGGAACCGGCCTCAGGTTGCCCCATGGGAGGCTTAAGTTGGAGTTGAGGAACAATTTCTTGCCCACTGTCAAGGGATGCGCAGGCCTGGCCCAGGCTGCCCAGGGCAGGGGTGGAGTCCCCCTGATCCCTGGAGGGGTTTCCAAGCCGTGGAGATGTGGTGCTGAGGGACACGGGGCAGTGGTGCCCTGGCAGTGCTGGGGGAATGGTTGGACTCAATAATATTAAAGGTCCCTTCCAATCTAAATGATTCTATGACTCTATGTGCACCATCTTCCCACATGCAATCAAAGTCCTTAACCCCAGGCTGCCCTTTTAGCACTCAAACAAAACTTCACAGCACTTGGAGTGTTGGTACCACTCATGGTCTCCGTCCAAAGCTACAAAGGCAGAACAAAGCTGCTGTTCAACAGTAACAGCTCTTGGTACTCTTGCCTACAAAGCAAGGAGATCAGCCAGATGAAATCACAAACTGGGTCAGTCCCAGTACATTTGCTAAATTCCTAGTTATTTGATGCTGCGAGCCAGGCCAGCATGGTCAGTGGTGGCAGGGATCAGGCCAGGACCTTTGAAGCCCAAAGCATCGCTCACCACAAAGGCTCTCAAATTTCAGCCCCTACACTTCCAAAGTCAGACTTGGGACCCCAAAGCAAACCGAGAAGCAAACTACTTATATTAAAAGAAAAAGGTAACAAAATCCAGCAGAAGCAGTGGCGGCCCCCTCCCCATCGCCCGGACTTGACGTGTCTGATTAGCAAGAGGAAGGCTGAGATGTGGGGAGAGTTTGCATAATGTGGTGCAATCTAGCACCTCCCCCAGGGTGCCCAGCTGCTGCAGAAGCAATTTCACAGCTCATCATCCATTATGAGATTAAAATATTTTTTTTTTCCTCCCGTGAAGTATTAATAAATTGTGCAGGCAGACCAGAGTTAGCGCCATTTACACAAATGGTACTGAATCACCCACCTAGTTATTTCTTAATGGATTGAGTATCTCTGTTCCTCCTTAGCCTGTAATTTAAAAAAATAAATACACAAACCTGTTTATTTGTCTCACCCAGCCCCGAGCCAGCTTTTATGAAGCCTGGGGGATACTGGGACAATGCCGAGCTGCTGTCTCCTGTGGACCTGCCCCAGCGCTTTAACAAGGGAACAATACCCAAACCAGCCAGCCAATCAATCTAAAAAGGGAAACGCACTACAAAAAAGCCCAGGCCCACATGCAAACGCCTCCCAGAATTCACTTATTTTCCCTTCTGGGGGCAAAACTCGCCAAGGCGTTGCTGATACAATGCGGCTTCCTTGGTACATATAGTGAAGATGTAAAGCTGCAGTCAGAGCCCCTCTAATGGCTCTTTGAACATCCCTGCTTTATTATGGCATCAGACGAAGCAGGCATGTTTAATGTTTAAACTTCCAACGACAAATGCCTTCAGCAAATATGTTTTATGTATTTATTCAGTGCTTCTTAAGTGCCTGTCGCCTTAGCAGCTAAGGTGCCGCTTACCGCATTTTTTATTTTATTTTATTAAAATTGAGAACATATCAATGCTTTGTAAAATGCCACCTTCTTCCCTCCCCTCTCTCCTCTTTATCCTCAAGAGGAGCTTGAAATCCTTTACCCGTCCATCTACTGCAAAACATTTCAGACTGCCAGGAAGCTGCCGAAATGGGAAAAGGAAATTAACTGACATCACTAGCTCAATAAATCAGCCTCTCACGTTATCCCGAAGACCCTTAGCCCCAGAACCTGGCTCAGGCACGTGGGAGAAATTCCAGAGCCAGATACCTCTGAGTAAGCTTTGCCAAGTCAACCCTAAGATGAGACAGCAAGAGCATCTACCTGTTTTTAACCTCAACAATCGGGTTTGGGTGGGCGCTGTCTGAAAATCCAGAGCAGGCAATGTCTGTTTGCAGCTAAGCATGACCTGGGTTTGGTTGGGCAAAGGAGGGGTTATAGATCTCCTCTGGCATTGGGATGCTTTGCTCCTTGCAGGCTTTAAATATGCAAAACTCATCAATCTGCCAGTCCTCCCGGTCCATGAGATGTCAAGATAATCACCTGGGATCTCTCTCTACCTCCTTTGCATCTACTGAGCTTTCCTCCACAACCGCGAGTACATAAATTTCACTCGTTTACTCACTTACGGAAAGCAGAAGCTGTCAAGTCACAAGAGCACAAAGGTGCTGGGCTGTTAGGGAAAGCAAGAAGCACCAAGAGACTCACGACAAAATGGTGAGAACTGTAACATGGTGCATGGCCAAGTACCCAAACCCCCACCAGAGGTGTGAAAATCTCAGCCTTAAGCCTCCAATATGTGCATTTTGGGAAACAAACAGATTTTATCTCTGACAATTTTAACTTTTTTTTTTTCTTCTTCTTCTTTAATAAAACCAGGCTTATGTACAGGATCTAAAAAAGGCAGGAACAAACACACTGCTGTGAGGGGCTCATCCATGTCCTAAATCACAGCCGCTCATCAAATACCTTCGAAAGCATTAAAGTAACTTGGACAAAATGAATGGCTAGAGTAGGTACCGTGCTTTCAGAAAGAAGGCAGCAAAGAACACCATTGAATTAGCAGCCAAAACAGTTTCCCTAAAGTAATGACAACTGTCCGTCTAGAACAGTCACGACACCAACCTGCTGGTCACAGCCAGGAGCCTGTAGCAGTGACCACCTCCAATGCTCAATTACCTCTGATGCTAGTGGTGAGAAAGGACCCTTGTAGGCACTGGCAGCTCTAGAGGCAACAGACAGCATTTGCTGACACAGAGAAGAACTTTGCAGAGGAGATAAAAGTGCAAGAGGGCTCCCATCAATACCAGCACGACCTTCATCGCATGAGCATGAGACACCCTACCCAGCACCCAAGGCACGAGGTAGGAGGTGCTCCATGAGCAACTGCATCCAAACAAAATCAGCTGCAGCTACTTGGAGGCCAAACCAACTGGAACACTTCAATCATTAAGCATCTGGACAGTTTTTTCTATTATTTTTACTAGTTTGTAACATGCCAGGTAGAACCCAAATTGTTCCAAAGGAAATGGGCGGAATGGAAGAGCCAAAATGAGAGAGAGACGCTAATGGAGAGGTGAGGGAGGCTCTGAGCACAACAGGGCTGCAGGTAACAAAGCCAAAACATCGATCTTGTGGTAAAACTTCACATTTGCTCGGTGCACTCAAGAGCTTCAGCTGCCATCTTTCAAATCCCAGCCCACACAAAGCTTAGATATTTTCAGAAACTTGTGACGAGTCAGAGCTGGGTATTTCTATTGCTAACCCTGGTACCCAATCAAGTACCTCAAGAGCCCTACTCGGTGTTACCAAAAGCGTCATCCCAGTCTAGCCCCAAATGTGATCAAAATGGGTGGGATCCTTTTGAGGAAGGTTGCTAGAGAAGCCTGGCTGCAAGCTAAGCTGCATTTGCTTTCACCATTTCTCCTCCTGTCCCTATTCTTGATATCAAACACCAGGAATCTCTTTCTAGACTGGAACAGAGGCAGAAGTTGGCAACTGAGGATTGCATGGACAAAAGAAAAAACGCACAACAGAAGAGAGCGAGTGTCTCTAACACGGACGCTGCAGCAATCCTCCAGGCAGAAATCTGCAAACCAGGGCAAGCAGAACAACTGCACGGCATGTTCAAACCACAGCATTTCAAAAATTCAACACCATAGCATGAGACGCTTCAAGAGCTTCAGAGTTCTCTGTGTTTTACAGAGCAGCGTTCCTTTTTTGATCCCCAGCATCTCTGTGTGAGCATGATAAATTCAACCCTGAAGTTGCATTCAAGTGCCCAATAATTTCCACCCTTTCCCTGCAGCTCCTCTCTTGACATTTCATGACCAATTTTCTGAGGAAAAACTTGCAGGCCTGAGCTCGCAGTGTTTTGCTAACTAATCCTTTGTGGAGGCAACCCCTGCGCGGGTGCGTGCAGAGCTCTGCGCTGGTGCAGGGGGATGGAGGGAACATCGCATTTGCACGAGCATCAAATGTTACCTGCACCTGGAAGAAGACATGCAAATAATTCATGCAAAAATACACAGTTTCCAACTTTCTACACAGGGGGGTGAGCAAACATCCTGCTGATTTTATGAAATGAGGCTCCCGTAGCTTGGTGACTTTTGATGGAAATAGTGATGTGTCCCTTTTGTGTGTTCAGTGCAGGGAAACCTGCCCTGGGATGAAGGGTGGGCAGGTGATGACCACACAACTTTCTTTTGACACTGGTGTGGGCTCCCAGGCTCGCAGCATCCTCACCTGCACACAGAAGAGCAGGACCTGCTCCTCCCCTGTGATTCTGGGATAGGACAAGAGAAAATGGCCTCAGGCTGCACCAGGGTTAGGCTGGACCTGAGGAATACTTTCTCCCCCAAGAGGGGTGTCCAGGCTGCCCAGGGCAGGGGTGGAGTTCCCATCCCTGAGGGGTTTCAAAGCCGTGGTGCTGAGGGACATGGGTTAGTGGAGTCCTGGCAGTGCTGGGGGAATGACTGGACTGAATGACTGATCTGAAAGCATTCTTCCAAGCNCAATGATCTGAAAGCATTCTTCCAAG
>WEIS01049668.1:895-12906 GCA_013389965.1 Todus mexicanus
TGCCCCTTCCCTCTTTGCCCCTTCCCTCTTTGCCCCCCTCTCCCCATCCCTCCAGCATCCTCCTCACCTCATCCCCCACAAACCTCGGACCCCCCAAGTCCCTTTTTGGGGTGGTGCCCCCCTTGCCCCTGCTCACCCCACATCCTCCCCCTCCCCCTCAGCATCCTCGGGACCCTCAGGGGGGTGCGAGCCTTGCCTGGCCCCCCAGCCCTGCCAAATGTGAGGTTAGGGGTGTGGAGCCCCCCCCCGCCATAGGGCAGGACCAGCCTGGATTCTTGCTGGTGGAGTTGAGCCGCTCTCAGCAGACGCTGAAATAATTTCTTCCAAGCAAGGGGAGAAAGCGAGGGGGAGGGAGAAGAGGAGAAGGGGAAGAAGGGAGGGGGCGGCTGCCATCCTGCCTCCCTCCTGGAGATTTAGGGGGAGCAAAGCTCCCCTTGCTTCCCAAGCTTCAAGGGAAGGAGCAAAGAACCCCCCACCCCACTCCTTCATCCTCTCCATCCATCACCGGGGGCTTCTTCTAGGGCAGGGGATGGGAGATGGGAGGGTCCCCAGCAGGGAAAGGGGTAGGAGATGAAGGAGTCCCCACCAGAGAAGGGAATGGGAGATGGGGAGGGGTCCACTAGAGAAGGGGATGAGAGATGGGAGAGTCCCCATGGTCTCAGATTGTTGATGGCGGAGATCAGGTGTGAAACTGGGTTGCAGCCCCTTGGGGTTGGCTCGGGCCCCCTCCCTGCCACATGCGCCTTCGCTGGGAGCAGGATCGTTCCCACAGCTCCTCCGTGCTGGGGGTTTCTGAGCGAGGATTCAGCTGAGGGTGTGACAGGTTTCATTTTGGGGGTAAGAGCAGCACGAGGGTCCCAGCCACACCCTGCTCCCCTTGGACCGAGCGTGTTTGTCAGGGGGACATTGAGGCTGGGAAGCGGAGAAATAAAGAACCTCCAAACACCTCGAACAGCATCTTCAACGACGAAGAGCAGGGCTGGCAGCCCACCGCCTGCCTCCACCCTTTAGGCTAGACCTTGTCCTCCCTTTTTTGGGTCTGAGGAGCTATCTTTGTCGTTTATTCTCCAGCTAAGGGATAAACACCTGGAAGGAAGGTTTTTGTAGCATGAAATGCATCCAGGTGTCCCTATAATCCCAAGAAAAATGAGAATTTGGTGTCCTATGGCATGGAGACGGCTTCCAGACGAGCTAGAGGCACAGCCTCGTGTCGGCACACGAGCCACCAAAGCATTCCCCACCCCGCCTTGGCAAGAACCGCCCAGGCGCCTCCAAACCCTTCATCCAGGAGAGATGGGAAGCCCTGGGTGGGGGAACATCCCTGAGGAACCCCCAAACCCAACGAGCCCTGACTCCAGGGGTCATCTATAAAAGGCGTGTCTCCAGGGATGGTGTCCACAGCAGAATGTCCCTGTCTTTTGACCCTTTTCCTTCCTGGCAGCTGTGAGCAGGTTATCTGGGTGATCCCCGCCATCAGATCCCAGCAGGATGGGGGGTGGAGATGAGGGGTTGGGATTTGTGGGGATCCCTCAGGTTGAGTAGGGTCTGGGTGTGTTGTGGCTGCAGGAGCTGGCAGTGCCCTGATGGACCTGAGATGTCCACAGAGGGCTGGGGGGAATGGGGGAAGGGTGGGGGTGTTGACCTTTTCTGAGGAGTCTGAAAGGATTTAGGAGCTTCTATTCTAAAGAACGGATTCTCTCATTCCACTCCACCCTCCCCACCTCACTTTGAAACAAAAGCCATGAATAATTCCAAAAAGCATAAACTCAGTCCCTTCGTGAGGGGGCATTTCCACCAGGAATTCTCCTCTGATGCCAGACACCCTGTTTGTGTCCCCCAAAAACCCTGGAAGAGGGGGATGGCCCCAGTTTATTCGGGTTTTAATGGGTGGACCATGGCAGGTCCCACACTCACCCAGGGGCTCTGCATCCTAGGGATGGGTGGGGGATCCCCAGGATGCCCCCACAGCTGTCGAGACCCCTGGAATGGGTCCCGGTGGGGTGAGGGAGAGGGTTCTGGTGTGTGTGATCTGGCCACGGGTGAGCTGAGGACTGGGGTCTCTAGACATGTGGGAGGAAAGGGGGGGTGTGGCACCAGGGGTGGGCTGGCTGCAGGTGGGTGTTGTGGAGACATTGGGCAGCCCAGAGCGGGGAAGGGCCAGGAGAACCCCACCGGCTGCTGCCATCGTCGCAGTAGGTGCCCACCACACCATCCCAGTGTGTGCCAGTCACACCGTGTCAGTGTGTGTCCATCACACCACAGCGTACCAGTGTACACCCATCCCAACAGCACAAACCCCTAACACCACATCTGTGTGCCCATCCCAACATATGTGTGTGATGATCTTACCTCCCCAGTGCACCCCTCACACCTCCCCACTGTGTGCCCATCCCATCCATGTGGGCTCATCACGTCAGTCTGTGCCCATCCCAACAGCATGTACCCGTCACATCAAACCGCATCTGTGTGCCCATCACACTGGCGTGTCCTTCGCACCACTCCACTGTGTGCTCACCTCACTGCTGTGTGCCCATCACACCACCCCAGTATACGCCCATCTCACCAGTGCCTGCCCATCACACCATACCAGTGTGTGCCCATCCCATGCCCCCAGCCCGTGCCCACCAGGCCATGTGAAGCAGCTGTCCCATGGGTGACGGGCAGGGCTGGCTCCTGTCCCAGCCCCTGGAACACGCCACAGTGGGCAGACACCATGTGATGTCCCCGTCCCGTGGGACACCCCAGAGTGGGCAGGCACCGCGTGATGCCCCCAGGACACCCCACACTGATCCTGGCTCTTTCCTTCCCCAGGCCCCAGGAGCGTTCTTGCTGCAGACACCTGAGGATCTTCACACCATGACTCTGGCTGGTACGGCACCATCGTGTGTGGGGGCAGGGGACAGTGTGGTTTGCCTGGCCCCATCTACCCAACCTTGGCACTCATCTATTTCGAGCGAGGCCCCATCCAAACCACCACAGGGATGGCCCTGGGCTAACCCCTGCTCTGAGATGCTCACAGCATGCCAGTGGTGACCAGCACGTGGTTAACACACCAGGAAGGACATAAGCATCCCTGGAGAGGTTTCAGAACCGTGGAGCTGTGGTGCTGAGGGACCTAGTTTGGTGGTGCCCTGGCAGCGCTGGGGGAATGGTTGGACTCAATGATCTTGAAGGTCTCTTCCAATCCAAATGATTCTAAGATTCTATGATTCTAACCCATGCAGCCACCAGCAAATACCCCACCTTCACGTGCCTCAGTTTCCCTTTGCATGCTTTGCTTTCTCAGCCCAGCTCACCCTATTTGTAATATTGGGATAAACTTCAGTGCCATCTCCATCGCAGCCCTTCCCTGGCACGTGGCAGCCCCCCCTGCAAGCATCTGACCGAACCCCCCATCCCACACTTTTGACCCCAATTCCACCATCTCTTCCCAGCATACAAAGAGAAGATGAAGGAGCTGCCTCTGGTCTCCCTCTTCTGCTCCTGCTTCCTCTCGGACCCCCTGAACAAGCCGACATACACATACGAAGGTAGGACCCTTTGGCATGAGCGGGGTCACCTTCAAAGCAGGTCCATAGTTTGCTGGACCTGCCTGGAAACAGGAGGCCAGATTGGGGGGTGGGATTTGAGTATCCCCCTCCATCATGTCTTCACTGCACGAAGTGCTGGGCGTGGGCTCAGTATTTTTAGGCAGACAGTGCCGGGTGATTCAGACTGATTCGTGTCAGAGCATCCAGAGGCGACAGCGGCAACGGAAGGGGATGCCCAGCCTCGGGGGACTCCTCCTGGCTTGCTAAGGGGGGTGGATCTGCAGCTGGAAAAGGGCTTCATGGTCCAGTCTCTGAATCCCTCAACTGACCCAAATATTCCCAGCACAGCCTCCTTGATGGGTTTCTTGGAGTCCCTGCCCCAAGCCAGAACATTGAGGCTGAACCACATAGGTCCATTCGGGGTGTGGGGATTTGACTGAAACCCATGGAGACCAGGGAAGGTGGTGGGCCACCATGGGGGCTGCAGGTGTGGGACTCCAGGATCGTTTGCCCAACGGGATAGGATGCACCCATGCTGGTGGTCAGCCCGTGCCCTTCTCCCAGCAGACACGGTAGACCTCACCTGGTGCGTCATCTCCGATATGGAAGTCATCGAGCTCAACAAGCGCACCTCGGGGCAGTCCTTTGAGGTCATCCTGAAGCCCCCGTCGTTTGACGGCATCCCTGAGTTCAATGCCTCCCTGCCCCGGCGCCGTGACCCATCCTTGGAGGAGATCCAGAAGAAACTGGAGGCGGCAGAGGAGAGGAGGAAGGTAGGTCCAGTGCCTTGTGTAGCATGGGGATGTGCCACAGGGACATCCGACCTTGCCCTCAGGGTGCTCACACGGTAAGGTACACCCACTTCTGGGGATGTTGCTGAGTATGTAGAGGGCGGTTTTGGCTGTGAGAGGACAGGACCCACGCCCCACGTGGTCGCCATGTCCACTTTGCCTGTGCAGTACCAAGAGGCTGAGCTCCTGAAGCATCTGGCGGAGAAGCGGGAGCATGAGCGGGAGGTCATCCAGAAGGCCATAGAGGAGAACAACAACTTCATCAAAATGGCCAAAGAGAAGTTGGCGCAGAAGATGGAGTCCAACAAGGAGAACCGTGAGGCCCACTTAGCAGCCATGCTGGAGCGCTTGCAGGAGAAGGTGAGAGCCTGGTGAGGTGGGAGAGGGGGGATATGCTGGGATATCAGTCCAGGAGAGTGTCACAGGACACTTGGGCACCCTGCATGACTCTTGGGGCGGCATTACCCTATGGAGACACCACCAAAGTGGGGGACTCCTCTTCCTTTCCCTTCCCACCACGGAGCAATACCCAAATGCAACATCTCACCTGGGGTGGGGGGTCCTGCCTGGAACCCACTGAACCTGGTGTGTCCGTAGGCTCCTCAGCAGTTGGTGGGTGGAGAGATGGGTCGCTGAGCACGTCCACAGGCATGCAAAGCCTTCGCTTTCCCCATGTCCCACCACAACAGTCTTGACCAGCTGCTTGGAATTTTTCCACCTTCTGGATGGCATATCTTCCCCTGGTCCTTCCCCAGAGGCCATGGAGCCGCCAGCTCCACAGCAGAGCTGGAGGGTTCCATGCTGCCACGCTAGGAGGTGCTTCCACCCTGCCAGCCTGTGCAGACCTCTTCTCTCTCCCTGAAGCAGGTCTGTTCCCAACCTCAGCATGGAAGGTCCCACCCTCACCACCTCCAGCTCCCTCCAAAACATTCCTTCTGCAACGAGCTCACCCAGTGCCCTTCTCCAAACGCCTCAGCTAGCCTTGGGTCAGAGGCAGAGAGCACGAGATAATGAAGGACAATCCGAGCTAACCCCATCTCCTTGGGGCTCCCGGTCCA
This sequence comes from Todus mexicanus, assembly GCA_013389965.1. Lineage (NCBI taxonomy): Eukaryota > Metazoa > Chordata > Aves > Coraciiformes > Todidae > Todus > Todus mexicanus. The sequence continues at coordinate 6,275 of WEIS01049668.1, forward strand.
TCCCGTCTGGTTGACGTCTACCTCCTAGCTAGAGGGCAAGGACAATCTGTCCCTGAGTGCCTCCACAGTCCTTAAAACACCCCAGGGGAGGAGAGGACGCTGGTGACCCATCGGTGGTGTCCCTCAGGGGATGAACCTCATGAACGCCCTCGTGCCTTTGAACCCCTCCGAAGCCGCTCGCCAGCCCGTGGGGACCCCGAAGTCCGTCGAGCTAATGCGTGTGTCCCCTCCTCCCCCTCCCCTCCTCCCCCTCCTCTCGCAGGACAAACACGCGGAAGAAGTGAGGAAAAACAAGGAGCTCAAGGAAGAAGCCTCAAGGTAAAGAGGCGATGGTTGGACTGACAGCTCCGGGGAGGTGGCGGTGGCTGCTGCAGCGCAAGGTCGGATGGTGGAANTTCGGGATGCCCATCTCCTTGGTGGGTCTTGTGCGCCGCCCGTCAACCAGGTCCGGAGGAGACAGCCAAAGGCTGGTGAAGCGGAGGAGGTGACCACCCGCCCCGGGGAAAAGCCGGGGTGAGGGGGACACGGAGCAGGTGGGGAGGGAAGGGGCGGGGGGAAATGTGCGTCGTGTGTGACTTTAATTCGTTGCTGGGCAGGCAGGGCAGGCAGGTGGGCATACCTCCAACATCTTTCTTCTCCTCCATCCCACTCCACTGATAGGCAGCGGCATCTCTTGGTGTCCGTCCATCCCTTTCTTCCACCCAGATTTGGGTCCCCTTGCCCATAGCAGGTGTTATTGGTCCATAGACCTTAGAGAACCGTTTTGGGGAAGTGGGAGAAGAGACTCCTCCCATTGAAGGTGGTCAGAGAGTGAGGCTCACTTGCTTCAAAGACTTTATCTGGCTGCAGGAGATGCTGATGATCCTTTCCAAGGGTGAAAGTCAAAAGCCTCACGACTCCCAAAAGAGCTTTTTTTGTAAGAACCTCCTGAAAATCATCTTTGTGGGAACTCTTGGATGAAATCCCCTGTTCTGCTGTAGAAGCAGCTGGAAAGCCATCGCCTTGTAGAGGTAGCAGATCAGATGGCTATTTGAAAAGGGAGAACACCTCCATGGAGAACGAGAGGAGGAGAGGACAACAGGGTAGGGCTGTGAAAACCATGATGGAAGGGATGGGGAAAAAGAAGATAAGCTAGGGGTACCGAGGCTGGAGAGTCAGAGGTGCAATGGAAATGTCTCTCTGGAGACCAGGAGAAGACAATGGCCATAGGCAGCCCATGGGGACGGTGATGGTACCTCCTGGTGACGCCACAGCAGGAGGAAGGTCCATTTGGGACCCCACCAACAGCTTGTGACCAGGCCAGGAAGTGCTTTGGGCAATCCCCTAGGTGATCCTCACCACCAGGGAGGGTGAGTGAAGCAGAGGCTTGCAGTGAGATCCTTCTCAACAGGAGAAAGACCTGGGGGGTGGGTATCTCCTGTCCCAGTTGCCAGCAGGCAGTGGTCCTGAGTCTGCGATGCCTTGGCACTTCATCATCCTCCAACCCTGATGCCAACAGATTGTTTGGTCTCTGCTATGGTGAGATGAGACTTTCCAAGCTCTGATTCAAAGCCTGGAGGGAATCACGTCTCTTTACCTGTGCCACGAGATGCTCACCCAGACCCTGTAGCCCTGGGGTGGACCAGCCTGGGGAGGGGAGCATGGGAGAGGGTGGTGGGTGAAGGAGGTGGAGGGGGCTGTTCTAGCTGTGGCACGAGCTGTTCCTTTTTTTGTATACAACAGTTGTAAATAAACTGCCTTGGCATTTCTTTCGGTATTCTCATGATCTCTGTAATGTCTTGTGTGTGGTTTATTTTTAGAGCGTGAACATCCCAGTGTCATTTACACTGGGAAGGGGAAAGGGACTGGGAGGGAGAAATAGGGTGGGAGGCACAATGTGCATAAGGTGGGTGGGTCTTTTTTACCACCATACCCAAAGAATAATAGAATCACAGGATGGTTTTGGCAGTAAGGGACCTTTAGAGGCCATTTAGTCCAACATCCCTGCATGGAGCAGGGATATCTGCAACTAGAGCAGGTTGCTCAGAGCCCCAGACAACCTCACCTGCAATGGTTCCAGGGATGGGGCATCGACCACCTCTCTGGGCAACCTGGGCCAGGGTCTCACCACCCTCAGCATCAACAATTTCTTCCTTCTCTCCAGTCTAAATCTCCCTCTTCTAGTTTCAAACCATCACCCCTTGTTCTGTCCACAAAGCCCTGCTCAAAAGTCTGCCCCCATTTTTCTGACAGGCCCCTTGAAGTCCTGAAAAGCCACAAGAAGGTCTCCCCAGAGCCTTCTCTTCTCCATGGAGCCTTTAAAGAACCTCAGCCTGATGGGACTGCAGCAGATTTGGGCTCCTTTGGCCTTCCAGCACCCAGTCGTGCACCCAGGGCTCACGCCATGTAGCCCCTGGAGCACACAGTGGTGATGTTCTCCCACCTTGGACCCAGAGCAGGGAGCTGGCGACAAATTCCAGCCACATGCTGGGAGATGAAGATTTGGCTGGTGTGATGAGGAAGTGTGGAGGCTGCTGGACATGTGCTGAGGTCTCTGGTGAGCCCAGATCACCCATCAGTGTATTCATTACAACAGCAAAACATCAAGTCCTCAAGGTCAGGAGAAGAGACAGGGGATTTTTTCTTCTCTAGCCCTAAGGAGGAAGCGGCACCGATTGCTCTCTTATCATTGCACAGCCTGAGAGAGGTGATGGCAACAAAATTTGGGACCAGCCTTCCAAAAGGGCCAGGTGTACATTCCTCCTGGGCCAAAGAAATCTTCCCTGACCTGATTCTCTCCAATCTGGCTTACGGAGACACACTCAGATCCTGGAAGTCTTGGAAGATGGGGATCCAACCAAGGAGACGGTGGTCCCATGGGAGTGGAACATGGTGTCAATATTAAGACAAATCCTCACCTGGCTCCAAGCTCCTGTCAGGGAGTTGACAAGAGCAAGAAGGTCTCCCCTGAGCCTCCTTTTCTCCAGACTCAACACCCCCAGGTCCCTCAGCCGCTCCTCACCACACTTGTGCTCTAGACCCTTCCCCAGCTTCGTTGCCCTTCTCTGGACACGCTCCAGCTCCTTAATATACTCCCCCAACACAGGACCAAGTATATGGCATCTTTTGTTGGGGTGTATTTAGTTTCTTGCTTAGCTATGCTACTGTGTCTTGTCTGAATCCTGGTATTCAGCAGATATCTGGATGAGGACCACCACTTTTCTCCAGGAGAAGCCAGTAGGGTTGTCAGCCCCAAAGAGATAGAGATGCAGGGGCGGTATCTCAATGTCACATCCCCTACAAGCTACGGAGTATGAGTATCTGTAAGTCCAGACTTTTCCTCTGAGAGAGGGGATCCTGCCCCTCTGCTCCGCTCTGCTCTGGGGAGACCCCCCTGCAGGGCTGGGTCCAGCTCTGGAGTCCTCAGCACAGCAGAGACAGGGACCTGTTGGAGCGGGGCCAGAGGAGGCCCCAGCAATGCTGCGAGGGCTGGAACCCCTCTGCTGGGAGGCCAGGCTGGGAGAGTTGGGCTTGTTCAGCCTGGAGGAGAGAAGGCTCCAGGGAGACCTTCCTGTGGCCTTTCAGTGCTTCAAGGGGCCTGTCAGAAAGATGGGGAGAGACTTTTGAGCAGAGCCTGTTGGGACAGGACAAGGGGGGATGGTTTGAAACTAAAAGCGGGAGATTTAGGCTGGAGAGAAGGAAGAAATTGTTGATGCTGAGGGTGGTGAGACCCTGGCCCAGGTTGGCCAGAGAAGCTGTGGGTGCCCCATTGCTGTGGTTAACACCTGCTTGCTGGCAGACTATGGGAAACGGAAAAATCCTTGACTTTGGACAAACACTAACTAAACAACAACCCAACACATCTGTGTTATCAACACTGTTCTCACATTCAGTCCGAACCACAGCACTGTGCCTGCCCCTAGGAAGAGAGTTGACTCAATTCCAGACAAAACCAGGACACCCTTCCCTGGAAGTGCTCAAGGTCAGATTGGACAGGGCTGTGAGTGAGGAAATCAAGAAAAAAAAAAACCAAAACCAAACCAAAACTAGAAAAAAGAATGCGTTCTAGCAGAAGGTGTCCCTGCCCATGGCAGGGGCATTGGAAGTAGATGATCTTTGAGGTAGCTTTCAACCCAAACCATTCTGTGATTCCCTTTCTGCAGCAACGCTGCTTTTGCAAGCACTGGCATCCCTTCTCCTCCCGCCTCCTTGGGAGTAGTTCAGGCATCCTCTGGCTGGATTTGGGGCTGGCAGCGATGAGACTCAGGCTGCTCCTAGCCTTGTTGAGGTACCAAATACCTTCATCTTACCACACAGAGCCATTTGAGACGCTCCAGCGCTTCCCATCTGGTTCGCAAGAACCCTGTGTCCTGTGGGCCCCATGACACCTCTGCCCATGCCATGTGCTAACCTTTATAGCCCACAAGTCTCAAATGGTAAAAGACACCCAGACCTGCATGAGAGGTTGGAGCTCAGAGACTTGTGCCTGGACATCCTGCACCTGCAAACATCAGAGAGGAGGTGATGGAGACTGGGTCCTTGCCTATATGGTGGAGTCCTCTCCTGAAGCACCACCCTGCAGGCACAACCAGGACATGCAAGTTGGAAAGCACAAAGCGAAGGTTTTGTGCCTTCAAGAAACCTCCCAAGGAGATATTTCATAGTACGTGCCAGACTCTCAGAACTGAGACCTGGATCGACCTCCTGCACCTGATCCCACCTCTCCCATTCGAAAAGCCAGATGCAATCCCATTCCTATATCCCAGCCCATCAGAGATGCATGTGCCACAAGGCAAGAAAGCTTTCCTTCCACTCCTGATGGTGCCCAGATGTTCATGGCAAATGGTGGTCCAACAGCAGTATAGACTCACCCATTGCAACTACCAAACACCATCAGACATGTCTTGGAACACCAAGAGTACCAAGAGAGAGGGAAAGACAAGTAATGTTGATTTATTATCTTGGAGATATTAATTTTTAGGATGCTTGGAAGGTAGCTTCTCTGCTTGATTTGCCCATGAGAAGTGAGGTTCCAGACAACTTACCATCCAGGAAAGTGTAAAAGCTACAGAAACCATCACGGAACCATCAGAGCATCAAGCAGGAGAGAAGAAGGTGGGAGGAATGGTGCTTTGTCTCTAATACATCTACCTTTCCTCACCACTGAACCTGCTTTAACTCATATGCGCACATGGAACAGGAAAAAGGGAATTTAATTAGATAACAAAGACCACCAGGGCTGAGGCCAAGGCCCAGCCTCCATCTCTTCATCCTGCGAGGAGATGAAGTTGAAAGAAAAGGAGGGTTCTCTCTCTGCAGCTACAAATGGAAAATGAAAATACATCAACGGCGAATCTTCTTTGTCCAGTGTAAGGCAGTGAAAAAAGACCTAAATTAATATCCCATCATCCCTGCAGACCACTTTGGGGGGGATAGAAAATTCTTCTCAAGTTCTTTATCAGAGAAAGGACAGAAAGATGAGGATGGAATGGAAAATGGAAAGCCTTCTGCATTTTTTGTTCTGAAACCTTTTTGTCTGGGGTATTATTATCATGTCTAGTTAATGTCCATGTGTCTAACCCAATCCCTGCCAGAGAAGGTGATGGCCACTGCAGACCTTCCTCCTCTTTTGTCCACGATGTTGTCTCTGGGCGATGCATGCTGACTGTCCCAGCTTCCCTCAGGACCATCTCAGCCACCCTAGCACATCACTGGGGTGGTGGACCTCCAGACAGGGAGATGTAAACAGAGAAACTCTGTCAAGAGTGGAGAGAGGCTCATCTTATGGCACAAGAACTGGACCATTGCATCCCAACATGGAAAGCTCATACAGAATTGCTGATTCCTTCCCTCTAAAACACCTTTGGATTGGTAGACAGAGCCCTCAACATCTCCATTCAATGGAAGGTCCAGACTCAGTGTGTGGCTGACGCTCATCATCCAGTCAACTGGATTCCATCTCAAGGCTTGGGAGTGCTCAAGTCTGCCAAAAAATGCTGCTACCCAGTGAACTGGTAAACCAAATACTTGCCCTTGCAAAGTTCTTCTCAGCAATCACCTCCATGTTCTTAGGAGAGCTTTCACGATCCAAACACTTGTTGAAGGTCTCGATACCTTTACTTGCTGGTTCAGTTCTCTGGAAAGCAAACAGGCAGCAAGAGGCATGGTGGCTTGGTCCCTCCAGAAACTCCAGCATAAGTTTTTGTTCTCAGCAATCTATTTCCAGTCCTCTGTTCCCAAGATCAAGTGAAACGAAGAACTTCCCAGGCTCCTTCATGGGGAGAGATGAGGCCTAAACGTGCGTGGTCGAATCATCATGACCACCTTCCTCAAGGAGTAGTAGTCTGTGTCCTTCCATGAGTACCACACGATACCATCTGGCCCCAGCATCTTGCGGTTTTTAATGGAGTATCGACCACCCTGTGATGCACAGAAAGAATGACAGTCAGGCATGGGAAACAGGCTGAGGGGTGTTGGGATGGAGAGAGCCCTGCAGACAAGGACTTGGGGGTGCTGGGGGTGAAAAGCTGGAGCTGAGCTGGCCCCGTGCGCTCACAGCCCAGAAGCCACTGGTCCCCTGGGCTGCATCCCCAGCAGCGTGGGCAGCAGGGGGAGGGAGGGGATCCTGCCCCTCTGCTCCGCTCTGCTCTGGG
>WEIS01049668.1:13069-37436 GCA_013389965.1 Todus mexicanus
ATTCAGATTGGAGAGAAGGAAGAAATTGTTGATGCTGAGGGTGGTGAGACCCTGGCCCAGGTTACCCAGAGAGGTGGTCAATGCTCCATCCCTGGAACCATTGCAGGTGAGGTTGTCAGGGCCTCTGAGCAACCTGCTCTAGTTGCAGATGTCCCTGCTCAGTGCAGGGGGGTTGGACTCAATTACCTTCAAAGGTCCCTTCCCACCCAAACCAATCTGTGATTCTATGATTTTACGAAACACACAGAAGCATCATCTGGACAGGAGCATCAGAAACCTGATTGCTCTGAAACACTGGAGCAAAGAGCTTAATGATGATGAAATGAAAAGAACACATAAAATTCAGCAGTTTTCAAATGGTCCCAATGCATCTGGCATCCCTCCATCTCAGGCTGTGTGAATCACTTGTACTACAAGTTACACCACCACGTGGTCTCAAACCCCAGTGTGCAGAGGTGTCTCAACAGTTGTGTCTGGGCCACGGCACTGAACAGGTTGGAGAGTCCTGGTGCCCAGCACTCATTTTGTTCCCTCCCTGGAGAATGAATAAGCCAGGAAGGACCACTATGAAGTGAGTATTGACAACCTTCTCCCCTCCTGTTGTCTGTTAATATTTGCATCCTCTTCCCTCCACCCTTCCTTGTTGCACATCCTGTTGGGTCTGAAGAATCATATAATCATTTTGGTTTGAAGAGGCATTTAAGATCATCGAGTTGAAATGTTAAGAAAAAGCACTGTCTGGAGACCAGCGGTTACTGTGGTGCCCTGGAAGTGTGGGCTAACAATTGAACTAGATCATCTTAAAGGTCTCTTCCACCCAAAACAATTCTATGATTCTACAGGAAAAAGTACCTTGTGTCCTCATCCCTCCTCTTTACCTTGTAATACACCCCGTTGAGGTTGGAGAAAAAGCACTGGTGGTACCACCAGCCTCCGTGGGAAATCTCAGCACAGATGTTCCCTGAGTCGGGTGTGCTGAAGCTCCTCTTGTTGTGGTACCAGGCAAAGGAATCCTCCACCGTCCCGCTGAACCCGTCCACGTGCAAGCGGTAATAGTTATCCTCATCCTCGATGCTGCAGGCAACAAAGGTGGGACCATTTAATGGACAGTGTTTGAGTCTCTTTTCCAACTTGGACACTGCATTCCTTGTGTAGACTCTTAGCAATCATAGAGCTGCTCTGGCCAGCCTCTCTGCTATGATTCATCACCTCTAGAAGCCTGAGATGTTATAATTTTCCCTTCTGTGGGATGTACATGATTTTGCCATGACTCAGGGCACTTGTTATAGGTCTGAACCGGGCAGACCGTGACTCCAAAACCACAACAAAGGACTGCAGCAGTTTTGACAAGACAGTCCCTCTAATGACACAGCACCGCCTCCTCTCCACCTAATGTGCATCCCACTCTTCACCTAGACTGAGTTAATTAGTCATTTCCCCCTGGGCTAAGTAAAGGCTGAAGGTCATTGCCATCGCACGTGATGTCTGATGAGAAAAGTCAGGGTGACCACTAAGAGCATGCATTTGCTATTTGGAGGATGCTTCACGGCACACTCAGGCAATGAGTTTGTTTTTTCCCAGCAGTTTTGGGGTCTACTCGAAGCCCTCAATCTTCATATGTCCATGAGGTGCAGAGCTCCCTTGGACATCCTCCCATGGTGGATTATGCCACAGTCACCCGCAAAGCATTTCCAGCGGAGCCAGCATAGCAGTTCATCTTGGACTGTCTAGACTAACCTGGTCATCCCTGATTAAGAAAGGATGTGGGAGATGTGGAATGGATAAATAAAGCACCAGAGGAGGGGAAGAGCTATAGACACTGAGGGATATTACATCAGGCCCAGCAAGTAAAAGCCACGAGTAGTTAGGCTAAAAATCAAAGTATTTCTCCAAACTAGAGAGATGCTGGAGGACCTGCCCAGCATGACCTTGCTTTTGACAAAAGAGCTCAAGAATTTTGGCAGAAAAAATACCCCTAAGCAGCTGAGGACTGTCCCTTGGGTCCTACAGTTATGGATGTTTGCTGTAGTCAAATGACTCTGTAAGTTTGCTGGGTGACACCCAGGCTTCAACTCAGAGCAAAATTTGGTGGTAAAATCCAGGTGAGGAAGAAAGGATGGACAACCTGGGCCCAGTTTGAAAAGCTCTTGAGACAGAGTCACTCTGACCACAACAGTGTTCCCATGCCTGAAGGCCTCCAGTTGTGTCTATGAGAACCAGGGAAGGCCATCCCACTTTCTACCTGAAGACCTGGTAGAAGGCATGCTTGTGCTTGTTGTTCCAGTCCTCCAGGTCGATGCGCAGGGAGTAGTCCCCTTGGCTCGTCAGCTTGTGGATGTTCTCATTGCCTAGCCAGAACTCACCATTGAGTTCCCCAAAACCCTCCTTGTAGTCATTCCAAGTCCGGTTGAAGTCAACAGAACCATCCTGACGCTTCTGGATGACTGTCCAGCCCCCACCTGTCAGGAGAGAGATAAGGAAAAAGGCTCCATCTGAACAAGAGGAAAAAATTCTTTGCTATGAGGTGGATCAGGCTACCCAGAGAGGTTGTGGAGTCTCCTTCTCCAGAGACATTCCAAACCTGCCTGGACAAGGTGATCCTGGGCCCCCTGCTCTGGGTGACCCTGCTGGAGCAGGGGGGTTGGACCAGGTGATCTCCAGAGATCCCTTCCAACTCCCACCATGCTGGGATTCTGTGAAGATAAAATTAGAGTCTCCAGGGAGCTTCCAAAGGTCTCAGACAGACCCTTTACTGGTGTCACCTCTAAGAGGCTCCCATGTCTCCCGTGCTGGTTCATGCTGATGTTCCCTTGATGGCCATCAGAGGGTCATTCTGGATCTTAAAGTGATTGTAAACGCAGCAGAGACAGTAGTTTTCAGGAGACAAATGTTTTGGGACTGGAACAAACTAGAGATACCGGAGTCTGGAGGATTATTCTGTACTGTTCCTGCAGCACCACAGAGGCACACGAGCTCTCCCAGTATTGTCTCACTGGCTCCATCTGCTCTCCCATCTGTCCAAATCCCTCTCCCATTTCATTCCAATATTGTAAGCTTCGGGCAGCGGGCAGGGGGGAGGGGGAATGAGGGACAGGATGGGACCAGGGCCATTTTTTAGTTCACTGTTTGTACAGCCTGTCATGCTGCGGTGTCCAAGATTGTGTTGATGGTTGTGCAACTAATAGTCATGACATAACAGACCACACTGTCTGAACAGCCTGATCCTTAATGAGCATGGGCATCCCAAAGCTTCAATCACCTGTAGAACCTCCAAGAGGTGAGACACCAATGTATGGGGAGATGAACCCCTTCCTCCAGCATGGGACATATTGATGGGACACACCTGTCAATGTTGGAGTAGATCCATGGGGCAAGGGACTGACAATCCACAGCCTCATTTTCCTGAGAATTTTTGTTATTCTTCCAAAACTCATGGGTTCTCAGCTAATTTTGTTACTAAGGTTGCACCCTGGGATGACAGTAGCATGCTCTGTATGGATATTTAGACATGAAGGGTGTGGGAGGTCACCTGCTCCCTCATTTCCACTCTAAAATGTCTACAGGAGAGGGCCTGCCTCCCCCCTCCTCAATTCAGCCCAACTACAATTAATGGTTGCCCATACATAGGCCTCAACTACCCCAGAGATGCTCCAAATACCCTCCAGGGACCGTCTGCTGCTCCAGAAATGGCTTCTCCTTCCCTAAGCCCTATGTCATGTCCACTAGTGTTTTGCAGACAGCTTGGATGCACGAGGACATCTCAAAGAGCATTAAATGCCCATATCTAGGCAGCCAAACCCCATCCAGAATTCATCCAAACCCTTCCTTTTTTCAGCAGAGACAATGAGTCTACTGTCCCTGGACAAGAACCATTCTGGAGATGCTTCTCTCACTGACTATGAAGTGGCTACAGATAGCTCAGATCTAAGATACAACTCTCAGGTTAGCCAAATCCGACCCAAAGCTCCACTTGAAGATGTTAGTTGCCTCCCTCAGTACCTTCAGTGTCCATCTCACACAACACTTCGATGGGCATCCCTCCAACTGAGGGCATGATGCTGTAGACCCCAGACCGCCGGAGTCCATTGTAGTAAACGGAAGCACAGTCAATGGGACAGTTCCTGGCGTGCTTCACCTCTGAGTGAGAAAGCAGAGAAACATGGTATTTAGTGCATGGCCTGGAGAAAGGGGCACACAACCAAAACCAGCAATGGTTCCATGCCATCACGATGCAGAGTTGGGCAAAAAATCCTGGATTCAGAGCTTCTAAGGAAGCTGAAGAAGGGCAACGAAGCTGGGGAAAGGTCTAGAGCACAAGTGTGGTGAGGAGCGGCTGAGGGACCTGGGGGTGTTGAGCCTGGAGAAAAGGAGGCTCAGGGGAGACCTTCTCACTCTCCACAACTCCCTGATAGGAGGTTAGAGCCAGGTGGGGTCAGGCTCTTCTCCCAAAACACAAATGATAGGACAAGATAAATGAGCCTCAAGTTGTCCCATGGCAGGTTTAGGTTGGTCCTGAGGAATAGGGTCAGGGAGAAACAGTCCAGACCCAGCAACCATCTAGGACACCAGGGAGAGTCTGATTCCACATAAAGTTCATTAACCAAAAGCGTTGCATCAACCACCTGTGCTCAGGTTGCCATTCTCCAGACTAGAGACATCGCTATACTGGTCACATCAAGTTATCAAGATGAATCCCAGCTCTGACTTGCAGCTGGTGGTTGTGAGTGTAGACATCAGCTCAGACATCCTGGTTTTGCAAAGAGCATTTCTTATTCAGGGCTCAGAGGCACCTGGAAGCAGGTACCAGCAGACCTGCTTGTGCTACCTCCACCACAATACGTCCACCATCCAGCAAAAAGAGCTTTAAATGAGACTTAGACTAGATGGCTCAGTGGGAAAGTAACGTGACTCTCCCCCCCGAGATGTCACCAGCTTAGATCAGATCAAGGTTTGCAGGTGAAGGCCACCAGCAGTTCAGCTATATATGCCACCTGAGTCATCCTACTCCAGGTACAGCCTGTTCCTTGATGGAGAAAATAGGCTCTGTCTCCACAGGTTCCTCAAGCAGAGTACACCAAAGGCTGGAAGACTATTCAGGACAAGTACCACCTCAACTTTCTCCAATGCTTCTTCTGGACATTTGATGGAGGAGATGGGATTTGAAGCACAGGGCCAAGACTGTCACATCTAGTCCTGCCTTCTCAAAGACCACTGCCCCTTGTCATGCACTCAGAGACTCAAACAGGTTGTAAAAGTAACTCAGTTTCCCTTTCAGGACCCAGGGTTGAGCTTCGCAGATCCAGGCTACGGTAGACCCTGGTCAAAATGTTTTCAGGGCAATGGGTTCCTTGGCAGAAAATGGGGGTTTAGTCAAAGTGAGCCTTGAATTCTTTAATGGAAATTTCCCATATTTGTTTAAAAACAAAGAAAACATTCCAGGGACTAACAAGGAAAACAATCAAAAACCTGGCAAAAAATTAAGTGCATTCCTCAAAAAGAACACGTGAGAGAGAACAGAGAATAGTTGTTTTTCAGAGCCGAAAAGTTTCACCAAAGCACTAATTCCATGCTGTAAAATTGGGGGTTTGTGAGGATTTTTGGATGGAGAACTAGTTCCTGGAGCTGAGAGGAAGGTTCATGCAGTCAACCGCAGGTGGGGTGATGGTGGAAACAATGCCAAGCTGGTTGCCAGAGCCTGAGCTCGTCCTTGCAAACATCTCACACCATCCATGGAGAGAAGGAAGTACTGAGAGACAGGAACCCTCTCCTAGACAGCTTGGAGGCCATCCTCAGAGGTGTCCATTGCTCTGAGGGCCTCTCCTGGCTGCCTTGGAAAGGCCAGTTGGGTGAGCTCAGACTCCTGACCAATGCAAAGGGGCTTTAAAGTAGTTTTCCCACAACTTTTTCCTTTAGCTCCCCTTGAGAGAGGTTGCCCAGAGAAGCTGTGGATGTCCCATCGCTCAAGTGTTCAAGGCTGGCTTGGATGGGGCTTTGGGCAACCTAGTCTAGTAGAAGGTGCCCCTGCCCATGGCAAGGGGGTGGAACTAGGTGGTTTTTAAGGTCTTTTTAATCCAAACCATTCTATGAGAATATGTAAGGGTGAAGCACCTCTCCCAGCCAGCCCCAGCAAGTTCCCCATCACCTGGATGGTGCGTCTCCTCCTGAAGCCTCATCTCGGCAGGGCTGAGGCAGGTGGGATTGCGCCAGACCCAGTCGGTCAGGACAGAAATGTTGTTGATTTGTGCCTGCATGTCATAAAGTAAGGTGGCCTGGATGTGCTGCAGGGTGCTGGCCTCACTGTACCGATGCTCCAGGTCCTCCACCCGTTGAGCCAAGCTGTGGTTCCGACCGGCCGCCTCCTCGTGCTGCAAGCAGGGAGAAAGGTGAGATGGGGGAGATGCTTCGGGACTGATGTGGCTGCAGGATGCTCCAGGGATGGGGAGAATAGGTAGAGAGCAATAGAACAGAGGAACACTTGCTGCATGCACCAACAGAGACCAAGTACCCCAATAATGGTGCTTGCACCCTAACCCTGTAGCCCCATACCAGCCCTCAGTCCACCATGAAGTCCTGGTAGCTTGACCTGGACAGGATAGAGACTAGAGAGTTGGGTGGAGAGGAGGATAATGAACCTGAACAAGGACAAGTGCAGGGTCCTTACCAGGGGAGGAATAATCTCCTGCATCAGTACAGGGGACGGGTGACCTGCTGGGAAGCAGCTCTGAAGAGAAACATCTGGGAGTCCAGGCAGACAGCAAGCTCACCATGAATGACCAATGGGAACCTTGTGGCGAAGGAGGTGAATGGTCTCCTGGGGTGAATGAAGAAGAGTGTGGCCAGCAGGTCGAGGGACGTTCTCCTCCCCCTCTACTCCTCCCCATTAAGGCCACCTCTGGAGTACTGGGTCCATTTCTGGGCTCCCCAGTTCAGGAGACACAAGAAAATACTGGGGATTGTCCAGCAGAGGCTGAGAAGATGCTGAGGGGCCTGGAGCATCTCTGGGCCCAGGAAAGGCTGAGAGCCCTGGGGCTGTTCAGCTGGAGAAGAGCAGCCTGAGAGGGGATCTGAGCAATGCTGAGCAAGAGCTAAAGGGCCCCCGGGGGGCAAGAGGATGGGGCCAGACTCTTGTCAGTGGTGCCCAGTGACAGGACAAGGGGCAACAGGCACAAAGTGGAACCCAGGAGGTTCCATCTGAGCAGGAGGAGAAACTTCTTTTGTGTGAGGGTGTCAGAGGCTGTCCCAGGCTGCCCAGAGAGGTTGTGGAGTCTCCTTCTCTGGAGAGATTCTAAACGTGCCTGAATGATATGATATGGGCTCTCTGCTCTGGGTAACCCTGCTGGAGAAGGGAGGTTGGGCGAGATGATGTCCAGAGGTCCCTTCCAACATCTACCATGGTGGGATTCTGGGATTCTGCAATAAAGAGCTCCACAGCTTATCAATACATTGAACAATAAGCCATCATCTGCTCATTGGACAACAGCCGGTGTACTGTAAACAGCAATGACCACATCCATGCCATGCAAGGACCAGGTGTGATACAGGAGCCCAGCCTGTTTCATGACCCTTTTACTGCATGTTTTTAGAACAAGCTCAGCACAGCAGAGACAGGGAGCTGTTGGAGTGGGGCCAGAGGAGGCCCCAGCAATGCTGCGAGGGCTGGAACCCCTCTGCTGGGAGGCCAGGCTGGGAGAGTTGGGCTTGTTCAGCCTGGAGAAGAGAAGGCTCCAAGGAGACCTTCTGGTGGCCTTTCAGTGCTTCCAGGGGCCTGTCAGAAAGATGGGGAGAGACTTTTGTCCCTGTTGGGACAGGACAGGACAAGGGGTGATAATTTGAATCTAAAAGCAGAAGCTTCGGGCTGGTGAGAAGGAAGAAACTGTTGATTCTTCAGGTGGTTGCAAATGTCCCTCCTTAGTACAGGGGTGTCGGACTAGGTGACCTTCAAAGGTTCATTCCCACCCAAACCATTCTGTGATTTGATGATTCCGTGAGTGTATGATTCTGTGATTCTGTGACAACCAGGGCGTAATCCTGTGTAAAATATACACACAAGCTGTCTGGACATGCTCACAGCTTGTACCGGGTGATGGGCACCCTGAGCCCCACCAGCACACACTGAACGTGCCCCTGACAGTCACTGTGAACACTGTTGCCACTCCTGTCCATTAGATGGCAGAGCAGGCTTTAAGCAATACCTCCAAACCCCCCCAGCAGCCTGGAAACCCTCCTTCCCTCCCCTGGGCCGTGCAACAACTCCACATCGTGCCCCCCAGTCCCTCAGAGTGTCCCCAGATCCCCATCTGCAGTGGAGGGATGCTGGTTCTCCACCAGCACTGCCCTTCCCAGCCCATCCCTTCCTCCATCACCCACTCGCCTGTCACTGTCTCAGGCTCATAAGTGACTCCAAGACCCTGAAAATAAATGAGTTTATTTTCTCACCTCCCTGCCCCTGGTATCGGGGGCAGATCTGCATTTCTAGGCATTTGTGCAAGCACGAGGCTTGTTAAATATCTCTGGGAACACAGAGATCTGGCACTTGACTCATTGCCACCTGCAAACTGCTGCTGAGGGTCGGGGATCTCCTTCCCCTGGAAGGGGTTTGCAAGCCCAGAGTCTGTTTTCTTCCCTTACAGTTGCTCCCAGGACTTGGCTCACACCTCAGTCCCATTCATAGAATAAGAGAATCACAGGATGCAGGGGGTGGGAAGGGACCTCTGGAAATCATCTTGTCCAACCTCTCTGCTCCAGCAGGGTCACTCAGAGCAGGGGACCCAGGATCACATTGTCCAGGCGTGTTTGGAATCTCTTCAGAAGAGGACAGGTCTCAGCCAGCTGTTCGCAGATGGCATCACCACGGATGGGTTATTACACCAGAAACTAATGGCAGCTCTTTAATATCTTATCCTTCACCTTGAACATTGCCTGCACATCCCTGCTGAAAGCCCATCAAACCTGCCTGTATCTCCAAATACAGAGCAGCTGGAGAGACAGGGGAAGCAAAGTGGGAATTCTGGCATGCAACAACACGGTGCTTTTCTCCTCAGGACTGCAGTGTCTCCAGCTCCACCATGAATCAGCCTGCTCTGTGAGCTGTGACTGATCCAGGCTTCCTGTAGCTCCCTTCACCCACACAGCAGCTCACTGAGTAAACCCCGTGATGCTTTCTCCAGACAATCCCCTCCTCCACAGTTGATACCTTTTATTTTCCTGCCACTGATTTAAAATGGCCCAGTCAGTCCGTGGCAATGCTGTCCTGGTGCTGCTGCCTTCATAGAATCCCAGCATGGTGGGGGTTGGAAGGGACCTCTGGAGATCATCTGGTCCAAAACCCTCTGCTCCAGCAGGGTCACCCAGAGCAGGGGGCCCAGCATCACATTGTCCAGGAGGGTTTGGAATCCCTTCAGAGAAGGAGACTCCACAACCTCTCTGGGCAGATCATTCATCTTTCTGCGCAGGTGGGACTAGGGCTGTATTTTTGCACTGTGGGGTCCTACTCTGTGCGTGTCCCAGCAGTGCAAATGCAATGAGACTGGAAATGCACAGCAAGGGCTGTATGATGGGGTTTCTTTTGCTCCCTAAATTGCACTGAAAGGAGAGAGTCACGGCAGAGATGGGGTCTGAGCTATTTGAACCCATCTGACTCAATGAGGGTGGTGAGACTCTGGCCAAGGTTGCCCAGAGAGATGGTTGATGCCCCATCCCTGAAACCGTTGTAGGAGAAGTTGGTCAGGGCTCTGAATAACCTGCTCTAGGTGCAGATGTCCCTGCTGAGAGCAGAGGGATTGGGCTGGATGACCTTGAAAGCTCTCTTCCCATCCCAACCATTCTGTGATTCTATTCTATAAATCTGTGTGTCCTCATTAGCCCGAGAGGAGCTGTGACCTGAAGAGCCTGTTGCTCTCATTCAGCTCAGAAAGGGATGTTGAGCTGAGAAATATGTCTCTGCTTGGACAGACAAGCCCACACTGAGCTCCTGGAGAAATCCTGATGGCAAACCCAAGGGAGACCAACCAGCAGCAGCCAGAGGCTGATTTGTGAAGGTGGATTAAGGGAACAACAGCTCCTCGGTGGGAGGAACAGGAGGCAGAAGAGACCTACCCATGGTTCTTCCTTTCTGGGCCTCCTATTCCCTCGGTTTTTCAGATTCAAAGAAAAAACCTGCAGTTGGAAGAAATGGCTGGAGGTGTCTAGCCCATCCGCCTGCAGAAAGCCAGGCATGGGTTGGAGTGCTGGGGTATGATGTGTCCAAGGACCACAGCTATTTGTCCAAGGAAGATTCAGAACAACAAGATAACAAATAGCAGGGAAAGGGATAATAAAATAAGTAAAAAGACATAGAAATTACTGGGCTGGTTATAAGGGAGACAATAAGGAAGATGGGCCACAAAGGAAGCTGCTGGGGCATGGCCTTGAAGGGGGTCCACCTGAACCCTACTGTGGATAAGAAAAGGGAAACATCATTCTAAGGAATATTATGGGCTTGTGGAACTGTGTAAAACTAGCTATGGGATGTTCAGGGGAAAGGTGGGGAAAGAAGGGTGGGTGAGGTTGTAACCCAAGGGCAGGACATACACATATGCCTGTATGAGGGGTTTAAATACCATCAGCTGCCAAGTCCTGGGAGCATTTGTATTTCTCCAGTGAATTTAGCGGTGTGTGTAACTCACTAGCTGACTTCAAGTTGGATCAGCTGGAGAGCAGGAGGAGACCAGCAGGGTAAGGAGGTGCAGGACCTGCACGTAGATATTAGCTGGACTGAGAGCCCATGGTTCACATGGAATTCCTTCACCTGAGCACTTGGGCTTCCTGTTCAAGGCCATCAGCTCAGGTGCCTCTACAGCCACCACTAGGCAACCAGCATCTCACAGAATAATACAGAATCACACAAGAAATGCCTCCTACGATCACCAAAACCACACCCTGCTCCCTCCCTGTTTCTGGCTACAACCTTGTACAAGCTGTTGCTTGCCGCTGCTCACAGCCAAGCCAAGCATTTGCTGGGCAAAACCACAGGGTAGTGCTAAACATCTGAGAGCTTCAGAAGTGCCTGACAAGGTTTGAAAAAATCTGTTAGCATGAAGCTTCAGGCACTGGGGCTGGTGAACAGAGCCAGGGAGGGATGAGCACCAGAAAGGAGGCTGCAAAAGGTTGCCATGGACTGGAGGTCAGGGCTTCTCCTGTTCACCCATGGCCATCAGAGATGTGGTCTTTTGTTGGCAACCCAAAACTCCAGATCTAGTCTAGGATCTCACTATGAACCATGGGATGGATCCCAGAATCCCAGCATGGTGAGGGTGAGAAGGGACCTCTGGAGATCATCTAGTCCAACTCCCCTGCTCCAGCAGGGTCACTCAGAGCAGGGGGTCCAGGATCACCTTGTCTAGGCAGGGTTGGAAACTCTCCAGAGAAGGAGACTCCACAACCTCTCTGGGCAGCCTGGGACAGGCTCTGCCACCCTCACACCAAACAAGTTTCTCTTCCTGCTCAGATGGAACCTCCTGGGTTCTAGTTTGTGCCTGTTGCCCTTCAGCAACTCCTCCTAGGCAGGCTCGAAGGTGACACAGGTAAAACACTGAAGGGTTTGTGGCTGATGTTAAGAAAGGTCAGCCTTGGAAGGCTCCTGAGACATCACAGTGTGTGCAGCTGGAGTTTAATGGATATCCCAGCCCATGGTCAGAACAATAATATACACTTCACAGAGTGTCCTTCCCCTGCAAGCTGCTGGGAGCTGGGAGGGACCCCGGGGAGGAACCATGGGCACCTGTGCAGAGGAGATCCACAAAAGGCAGCCCTTTACCTGGAGCTCAAGGACTTTGATACGGTGCCGGTGGTTCCTCAGCTCCTCCTGTAGCTCTGAAATCAGCTCCCGCAGCTCCAGGATCTGCTGCTTGCGCTCCTCGTTCTCATGGAGCCAGTAGGACACCTCATCAGTGCAACGAAACATGTCTGGGCACCTCTGTTCGTCCCCCTGCGGCAGAGTAGCCACGATCTTACAGCGGCCGTTGGGCAGCAGTTGGTTGCTGTACTCACCACACTGGATCAGGCCGGTGCCCTCCTGGGGACCCTCGTGGGCTCCGTACCCCACAGGCAGGGATTTCTGCAGCGAGGGGCTGCTCAGTGTGGCCACCAGGACGAGTGATAGGAAACCTGCCCTGGCAGAGCCAATGTCAGGGCAGACCTCCATCAGGCAGGTGAGGCTGGTCTTCAGGGACGACCCCATGTATCTCATCATCACAAATTGTCGGGGAGAAGGGTGGCAGTCCCCAGGGCATAACACCAAGTCTTCTCCTGAGACCTAGCAGGTGAGGCTGAAGCTATATGGGAACAGAGCATCGGTAAGGATCCCAGAGCTTCAGTCGCCAGAAAGCATCCTGCCTGGTGGCCACCAAGCTGGGACCAGCTCCAGCAGGGGTTCTTCCACTCTCCTAGCCAGGCTCCACTGGCTTCATGGGTTGCGTTTCCCTTCCTGTAGAGCTGCTGGTTGTCTTGGAGGGTGTTGAGGTCTGGTTGGGGTGGTCAGCCTCTTGGGTAGGGCTCTCTGCCCACACAGGAGCACGTGTAGGATAGAGTTAGCTCCCCTAAATGTGTCATCTTGCTACAGTGCCACTCGCTGAAATGGAAACCAGAGCAAGGAGACACGTAATGGAGAGGAAGGATGAGCAACCAACCTTCCCCAACATGCTGCTCACCCACAGCAAACTGACACGTTCCCCCACTTTCCCTGGACCCCTCCTGTCATGTCCATGGCCCAGGGATACAGGGCATGGATTTGGGGCTTTTTCCATGTCCCTGTGTATGACCTTTCATTGGCAGTAACTATCCATGGAGTTACTGAATTAATAGCGGTCATCTACATGGGGAGCCCAGCCCATCAACCCATCCTTGGGCAGGATTAGACCTCAATGCATCTCCAGGCGAGTCTGGATGGACCATGACCATGTGCTGATTGTCCCGATGGCTTCAGGTCTAAGGGGGGGATGGTGGCCCGGTCACCGTACAGTTGAGACAAATAAGTGATTTGGTTTCGTTCATTCAGAGAAACTGGGCTCCCCTTTCAGCCAGAGCTTCCCTCTGATCCCTGCCTGACACTGGGGCATCATGCGCTGGGTCTTCTCCCAAGGTTTCTCCCATCCAAAAGCCATCCCCATCCTGCTCTGCTGAGGACAGGGAACCAGGAGGGATGCCACAGCCCCCCAGCAGCCCCCCAGCTCCCAACATACCTTCAAAATTCCTGGCCAGGCTCTCCAGCAGCAAGAGCAGGGAGCAGCAAGCAGCGGCTGGCCATGGGGAGTGGGGGGTGTGATTTAGGGGACACTAAATGCTTATTCCCCCTGATCCTATCACTGCACTATAAATAGGGCCGAGAGAGCCACCAGTCTCAGACAACGCATGGGAGGGAGGAGCGCGGGTCCCGGCGTGACCTTATCAGTGTACAGAGGATTAAGCTGGTGCCTTGGCAGGAGGGCACAGCTCCTCTTTGGCCTATAAACCCCCTGGTCCATCCTGGGAATGTGTTTTGGGGAGAGGTTAATTTGATGTGCAGTGACGTGGCCCATCCCAGTAGTTTTTTGGGAAGAAAGGTTTCCAACTTGGCCACGGACAGGGGCTTGGAGCAGGCAACAGACATGGTATTTAATTCACTAGCCCAGGGCTTCACGGAATCATAGAATCGGTTTGGTTGGAAGAGACCTTTAGGATCATCAAGTCCAACTGTTAACCCAGCACTGCCAGGGCACCACTAAAACATGTCCCTCAGCACCGCCTTTATATTATGGTGTTCCCAGAGTGATTCCCACAAAGGAGACACTCAAACCAGCTCTAATGGCCTCCAAAACCAGAGGAACTGCTTGGAGAAGGGGAAATTAATTGGCAAGCGTCTGCTTTGGTGGTTTGCAGAGGTGCTGAACCTCACTGGTGCTCCAGCAGCTATCCCAGATTGCCACGTGAATGTCCTTTGAATGCTGTCACCTCCTGCATCTCTCCGTCCATCTCTGCCACAGAGTGACCTGGAGAAAGAGGGACCCTAGCAGCAAGTTCCATGTGCGAGCAGAGTCTGCCCCATACTAATGAACGCTAATGCCTGCACGGTAACGAACAGAGAAACCAACCTAGGAAGGAAGCAGATCACCCCAGCTCCCCCCAGCTGGGAGGACCTGCTGAGGACACCTCCTCTTGCTGGGACAGGGACCTGAATTCCTCCGAAAATCAACCCTTCTGACACGTGCTGCCTGCTCTGTTCATCTTCAAGCATGGTCATGTTTGGTTTCAACAGTTACTTGTAAGAGAGAAAAATAAGTCTGAAGCATCCTCCTTGGAGCTGGTCAGGGCAGCAGGTGGGCAACCTGGGCAATAGTGGGGAGATGGACCCTGAGATCAATGTGCAAAGCTCTGCCCTGAGGGACAGCAAGAGAAGTGCTGGGTGAAGGGACACCATGGGCAGAGGATGGGAAAATGGAGCCGGGGGTAGGGAGGAACCAGGAAAAGGTCATTACAGGAAAAGAAGTGATGGTCCATCTGGATGTGGTGGACATCAAGACCTGTTAGTGATTACACTTCTCTTTGGGCTGGATCCCACTGCAGCCCCAGCAAACCCCACTCCACCACCGCAAGAGTTGTTCCTCTGGCCAGATGTAGGCATTTACCCTCCAGGCTTGTCTTGAGCCATCCCACGGCCAGCAGAGAGAAAAAGGATGAGATGGTAGATACCAAAATGATCATAAGATGAATTGCACCCCACAGATGGCTATTTATGAGGCGGTAGAGGGGCTGGAGGGGTGGTGCATGTATCAGGGCAGGGGACCAACAGAAGCATCTAGCTTTCAAAGCCCAGCCAAGAGCTCCTCCAGCGCGTTTAGCTAAAGACCAGCTTTCCTTTATTGCACATGAGTGGATAGACATTTAACGTGCTTGTCTATAATGAAATCCATTATCCTTGTCTTTCACAGAGGCCCTACAGTTCTGCTTCCCCCTTTTCATGGCTGGAGGTGGCGGGGGAGAGGAGGTGGAGGAAGGATGGAGCCAGGTACAGTCAGGTCCTTTGTGTGCCCACTCAGGAGGCACTCTCCCCACAAATGTTTGGGTTCCTAAATGGATCTGACCTCCTCTCCTCCAGCCCCTTTCCCTTTCATTCTTTTTTTCCTCATTATTCTTGGAAAAAAAAAAAAAAANTATTTTTAGAAAAAAAAAAAAAAAAAGAAAAGAAAAAAAAGAAAGAAAGAAAGAAAGAAAAAGCCCCGACAACCAAACCCAACAACCCTCACGCGGATCATTAGCGTCAGAGGCGGAGATGGGCGCTGAGTGCCACATGGAAAGAGGTGAACGAACATTTCGTTCAATGCCCCCTTGAGTAGCGTTTTGCTCAAGGCTGCTCCTTCACAAAGGGAGATGTGAAAATGGTGTTCCCCCCCCTCCTCTGCTGGCGGCCACCCCAACAAGGACTCAATGCAAAAGCTGCCTCTTCAGGGAGACAAAGCACGGGGCCATTTCTTCTGCCTTCCATTGATGTCTGAGTTGTTTGGGGACCATTTTAGCGAGAGGGGAGAGTGGTGAGGGGGTTGGAGGGAATTCAATGAGAGAGCCTGGGTGACGCTAATAGAGATAACTGGTCTGAAAGACTCAAGATTGAGTGCTCAGCGTTTGGTCTGTCCATCTTCAGCTTCCCTCCCCATTCATCCCATCCTTGTAGATGTCTCCCCATCAGCTACAACCCCTCCAGTGGTCTGGGATTAATTAAAGTCAACACCAAGAGCCGCCAGTACCCCTTGGCCAGCTCTTTCCAAAGTCATAGATGCAGATTACACCACTCTGCTGGGGAGTAGCTGTTGCTGAGCATCCATCTCCCCAATGTATCACCATGAAGCCTGTGCCACCAGCTTCCTCCCCTGCCTAGCGCACATCTTCTTCTGCTTCCTCCCAAAAGCAGGAAGGTTTAATGGGCATGAAAATCCTGCTCCTCTCACACCATCTCAGATCCCACTCCATCCCAAATCCCTTGCCCCCTGCTCCCCACTGTAGCTCCTGGAGGAGATGAGATTCCCACCAGCATCTCACGTGGTCTCTTTTTGAGGGACAAATATCAAAATCTGTAGTGCTTCTACATTTCTTGTTCCTGCTCAGTGGAGTGAAGAGACCCTCACGTAGCCCTGGATAACTCTCCATCCTTCACCCTGACTTGGTCTCCTGGAAGAAAGGACAAATTAACCCAATTCTACCTGCCTCATCCTCATAGGATTGCAATGATCTGAATTAGATCACACCACTGACACAAGTAATCAGGGATTTGCTATAAAATAATCAGCAGTAAGAGGTTTCTGAAGACTAGGGACCCCCAAAACCTCTGTGCTGCTCCACCACCCATGGTAACACTCCACAGATGACAGCAAAAACCACATCCTGATGTATAGGAGCCATGAGCTTCTGGGGCTGAAGCTCTCCACCAGCCCTAAGCCCAGGATGCAAAACTGCCCTGAGAAGGATTAAGGTGGGACCAGGAGCATCAGCTTTAGGGTCCAGATGCAGGTGGGGAGCTGCTCGTTCTCAGGAAGGCACCACAGGTCTCCAGGCTGCTTTGGGATCCTGCATGGATCTGGCTCTGCCCAGGGGCTTTGGTAAGCACCTTCGTCCTCAATTCTTCCTTAGAGCACCAGCCCTGGACAGAGGCAACATCTCAAAGGGGCAGAGGGAGGGTGTTCACATGTCCTGGAGCTGCTCCTGGATCTCTACAGCTTCCTGAATCCTCCTCCCATCCTCTCTTCCCGTCTGCATTTCTGATGTGTGATTTCATGAGAGTTGAGGTTGCAGCAAGGAGGTGGACAGGACACGGCCGAGGGCCACTGGAACTGGAGCTGGAGAAGGGTCTGGGGTGACGTTCTCTTCCCATGGGACCCTGCAACGCAGCATGAGCTCTGGATTGTAGGAACAGAGCCGCTGCTGGAGTGGCTCCTAAACCCCGCCGAAAGCCAACTCCCCCCATAAGAAGCTGTAATCCCTCTTAGGGGCACGGGCAATAATCGGGGATTTGGCTCCTGGAGAGGTGGAGCGGGGGGGTGGGAGGGTGCGCAGCATGTGCATGTGTCTGCGTGGGTATAAACAGCTTTAAAGGAAAGAAATGTGGCACCAATAAGGAAAGCAAATGCTGAATTGGACAATTTGATCAATTTGGACAATGACCCGACCTCTCCTATTTCCCTGGGATGGCTGTGCCCTGGGCTAAGCCCCATGGCTGGTGCCCACTGTACTGGGCAGGAGGGGATGATCCAGACCCTGTCCTGGTGGGAGGGCAGGATTTATTCTTGGCACTTTTAGCTGTCTGGAATTCAAGCCTATGGTCTGGATTGAATCTGCTGTCATGAAAGAGTCACATCCCAGGGGCACTTCTGTGTCCTCAGATGGGTGGCAGGGACCTGAGGAGCTGTTCCTTGTCCCTTTGTGGGGACAAGACACCCCCTAAAGAGGGACCTGACCAAAGATTTTCAGGATAATTTCCAAACCCAGAAGCTGAAATGAGGTGAATTCAATCCAAAGGCAAGGAGCAATGTTTACTTACTGTGGGTTTTTTTGCTGCCGGCAGCTGGAATTGAACAGGAGGTGCACCTCAGGGGGGGTTTCTCATGCAATGTGATGTCTCATCCCATGTTGTCTCACCCCAAAAGGCCACTTGCATTCCCAGTTGGAGAGGCAGCTGCTCTTATCCTGCCCTGCCCAGCTGCTCTGAGCAGTTTCAAAGCAGTCCTCAGCTGAACCTTCACTG
Organism: Todus mexicanus; assembly: GCA_013389965.1. NCBI lineage: Eukaryota > Metazoa > Chordata > Aves > Coraciiformes > Todidae > Todus > Todus mexicanus. The sequence goes on from WEIS01049668.1 coordinate 30,816, forward strand.
GGAAAATGGTTTTATTGCTACCTAAACCATAATTCCTTGCTGGGAGCTACAAACTCAGAGCCTAGGGACCATTTCGCTGTTCTGGGATGTCCATGTCTTTCCTCTCCTGGAGATGCCCAGGGGTATATTTGATCCAAGAAAAAGAAATAATATTCAATTGTGTTTCTCAAAACCTACAAATAAGGCAGATATCAATTGCAATGGGCGAGGGTCAGGACCCTTGATTTCTGCTCTGCAGCTCAGTTCTTGCAGGAACACTCAGTGGGAGTAGGGACTGGGTTGTGAAAGCTGGTGATGTCTAGTGATGTCTAGAGATGCCCTGATGATGCCTGGTGATTCCTGGTGATGCCCTGGTGATGGCCTAATGATGCCATGATTATGCCTAGTGATACATGGTAATGTCCTGATGATACCAGGTGATGACTGGTGGTCTGATGAGGTCCTAATGGTGCCCTGGTGATGACTGGTGATGCCTGGTGATGCCCGGGTGATGCTTGCTGGTGTTTGGTGATGGCCTGGTGATGTCTGGTGATACCCTGCTGATGCTCTGCTGATGTCTGATGTCGTGTTTCTGGCATCCCCATGAAGAAAGTCTGGCACACATGAGAAAAGAAGGTGCACCGGAGAAAAGTTGCAGTGGTATTTGTCCACTCACTTCTGTCCAAGGAAATTGTTGAGAGAAGGGTAAGCCTGGGCAAACAAAACTTGTAAGGTTCTGGGCTCATCTGCCAGAAGATCGACAATTATTTCTGGGCTTGGTCCTTCACTAGGGAATGCCATTACCTTAACCCTTGGAGAGCTCCAGGAGGAAAGAGTTGAAACAGGAATAAAGCCTCAGCCCTTCGGAGGAGCTCGAGTCAGCCTAGTTGTGATAGCCAAGATAAGCCTGACTCCAGCTTTCCAAAGCCATGGAAAACCAAGCTGTCATAATTTCTAAAGGGATCAAAACAGAGCTGCAGGACAGGGCTTCCCTGAAAGGATTTGGCCAGTTGGGATGAATTTGTTGACTGGAAAAATCAAGGTGATAAAGACAAGGGAATTTTGGAGGTGCCAGAACATGGCGGCATTTTCCAGCCTATCAACACTTGAGGAAATTCAGCCACAACAGAGTATAAACATGCCAAGAGGTGCTCAAAGACTGATGTGCAAACTGACACCTTTCCTGGAGAGAAAACTCTGTGGTCCCAGCTTCAAATCCCAAAAGACAAGCTGGTTTTTGAAGGAGACTTTGAGAGAGCAACTGCTCTTCTTCCCTCGCCTGCTTTCCCAGGCTGCCTTGCTGCAGTGTCTTTTGGGGTCATGCCCGTCACTTCCCAGGTCCAAACAGTTTTTCTCTCCCCTGGCTTTGACTCTACTCACCAACTATTTCTTCACCAAGACCAGATGCTGCCTGGGAACATCCTGAGACATTGCACCATGGCCACCTAAAGTCCTTTCTCTCCAGCCAAGCTCCTTGAGGCTCCAGGTCATCATCACAGAGGATCACAGAATGACTTGGGTGGGAAGGACCTTTAAAGGTCATCTTATCCAATCCTCTGCACTGAGCAGGGGCATCTGCAACTCGAGCAGGTTGCTCAGAGCCCTGGACAACCTCACCTGCAATGGTGCCAGGGATGGGGCATCTAGCACCTCTTTGGGCAACCAGTCCTATTCTTTTCTACTGGGGTCAACTGATTTTCCTACTGATTTTAATAAAAGCAAGATTATACCTAAAATGGATGAAAGAAAGTGCAGGGTGGCGCATGAATCCGTGTCACTCCTTGCCTGAGCTTACTGATGCCAGTGCCTTCTCCTCAGCTCTATTTCTATGCTAAAATCTATAATTGCACCCGATTCTCTCCAACTTGAGCCAAATTTGGGCGCTCCTCTAGGAATAGACAACTAAAGGCATCTGAGGATCTGAACGATGCCGCTCTGACATTTTTTGCTTGGAGGTGTTTTCTGGGATGACTTCTGGAGGTTTTGCTTGTAGGTGTTTTCTGGCATTCACTTTTCTTCATGGTATTTGCAGAGAGCTTGAGTCATGTCACCCCACACGCCCTGTGTAGATCACGCAGCGACTGTAATTGTAGGATCCGTGTGAGGCTGCAGGAAACCCTTCACCCAAGTGAACTCCTGTGAGAAAAAGAGCCCTTTGACCTTGAACAGGCTTGTTTCTGCTGCCCTTCTGAGTTCGTGGTGAAGGATGCATCTTCATGGCAGCTGCTTGCGTTTGTTAGGAGGAGAGGCTGATAAGCAGTGCACATCCAGAGCAACCCATGGGTCACGGTGTTTAGCAGCCCCTCATGGATTTCATTTTTTACAGTCTTTTCCAGCATTCCCTTCAAGACAGTCAACTTTCAGCATCCAGACTGTCCCTTGGCTGGGGGCTACACCATCCCTCTCCTTGCTCTGTAAAGAAATGCCTCACTTTTAATTATCAGAACATCAATTCATGTGGCACAAGAGTTGAGAGGATGCTTGCCTTGCTTAGCAGCTCCTGATCATGCTTTGCGACCCTCATGTCCCTGCTCACTGCCGGGGGTGTTGGGCCAGATGACCTTTAAAAGTCTCTTCCAACCAAAAACCATTCTGCTATTCTGTGATTCTTGCTGCAACAAAACTCATTATGTGCCGTGTCACAGCCAAAAAAAAGGACTTTTTCTATTGAGGCTGCCCTTGCTGTGAAGTTCAGTACATTCATGTGAACTTAAACCTGGTACCAGGTGTCAGCTGGATCAAGGAACAGGTGGTGGGATTCCCAGTCCCTAACTTGGAGCTTCACTTTCTCCTACAGAGAGGCTACAGCAGAATCACAGAATAACAGGGCCTGGAACGAACCTCTCGAGATCATCTAGTCCAACCACCATGCCAAGGTAGGTTCACTTAGAGAAGGCTGCACAGGAATGCATCCAGGCTGATTTTGAATGTCCCCAGAGATGGAGACAGAGCAAACAACAGCATTTTCCTCTAAGACCAAGGTCCATGGCTTGGATTTTACCACCCATCACAGACTCAAGGCAGGCATGGGTGAATTGAAAAGGGACCCCTTGATCGAAGCCACCTGGAAACCATAGCTCCCGGTGTGCTCAGATGTGCTCACCTTTATTTAGGCACCAAAAAAGCACCTTCCTCTGATGGGTGATCTGCCGTTTGCTGTCTCCGAGGCTCAGATTTACCATCAGTAAGTATCTTTTGGCTTTAAAGCCTTCAAACAGTGAAGACCGTTTTGTGGCGGTGATCCAACTACCTCTTCATCTAGATGTCTCCTGAGTCCCTGCTTGTCATTCCCCACTCAAGTCCTTAATGCAACTGCCCTGAGGATCCATCCCCATCCCATTTCACCAAACCTGAGATAAAGTTGGTCTGGATGGAGCAGGGTCCTCAGCACCACTCCCCACCCCAGCAGTTGCACCTGGGCAGAAGCAGGAGTGAGTGCTGAGTCCAGGAGACCTGCTCTCAAGCAGAAGAAAGGTCAACTGTCTGCAAAGCACCGCAGGAAATCTGTCCCGAGATAACAGAGAAGGAGACTGACTCGGCACCCAACAGCACGTGGCTGCTCCAGAGGGACGCGTGGGTCCTAGGACAGACCTACATGTCTGTCAAAAGGTTTTTGCGAGTCACAGAGCACCTCTCACCCCCATGACGTTGGTGTTTACAGCCCGTTGGGATGGCTGCCCCATACCCCATGGGATTTGAACACGACTGTGACATTCACACATGGTCTCGGAGCTCATTCACACTCAGGTGTGACCTGTTCTCCAAATTAAAATGGAAAGGCCAGAAATCATGTGGCTAACGAGCCCGTTCACCCACGGACATCCCACCCTCACACTCAGCCCTGCTGGGAAAGGGCTGCACGTCCTGAGCATGGGGCTCTTTATCAGGGCAAGGTCATGATGATGCTACCAGATCTCATTCAAGGCGTCCTTAAAGTGAGGTCCCCAGAGGTGGGCAGCTTGCTGGAGCAGAGCCCCATGGAACCATTCCAGGTGAGGTTGGCCGGGGCTCTGAGCAACCTGCTCTAGTTGCAGATGTCCCTGCTCAGTGCAGGGGAGGTTGCTCTAGGTGACCTTCAATGGTCTCTTCCCACACAAACCAGTCTGTGATTCTGTGCTTTGCTGCTGGCCATGCTCAGAGCAGGGACTGGAGGATGCTGCTCTAGCAGTGTAGTTACATGGTCCTAGATGGTCTTCAGCTGTCCCCAGCTTGGAGAGAAGAAAGAAGAGGTTCTTCCTAATGGGATTTTATCCATGCTGAAGGGTCTTTTTCTTGTCGTCTTAGCTTCCCACCACTCCCATTCATCTCCCTGGGAAATGACTGGATCCACTACTCATTTATACAGAAAAAAAGCTAAATAAACTCTGCATCTCCTCTAGTACGATGTGAGGTCATTTCCTCTTGTCCTGGTGCTTGTTCCTTGGGAGAAGAGACCGATCCCACCTGGCTCCAGCCTCCTGTCAGGGACTTGTCAAGAGTGAGGTCTCCCCTGAGCTTCCTTTTCTCCAGGCTCAACACCCCCAGGTCCCTCAGCCCCTCCTCACCACACTTGTGCTCTAGACCCTTCCCCAGCTCCGTTGCCCTTCTCTGGACACGCTCCAGCCCCTCAAGGTCCCTCTGGGAGGGAGGGGCCCAAAACTGACCCCAGGATTCGAGGGGCAGCCTCCCCAGTGCCCAGTGCAGGGGGACGATCCCTGCCCTAGTCCTGCTGGCCACATCCCAGCACCCCAACGGCAGAAGTGACACTCCTGCATCCTTCAGAGATGCTGGAGCACCAACACCCCTGGAAGATACTGTGCTCCCCAGGCGCTGGAATTGGGGAGCTCAACCCCAGCTGCAGTTATCTCCAGAAGGGAGGTCTGAAAACACCAGCTATGAGGTCAGCAAGCTTGGAGACATCCAGCATGGGCTGCTGAAGCAGAGGATGCTTCATCTCAGTCCCTCACCTGCTGCTGCTCAACTCAATGAGGTTTCCTAAATAGATTTTGCATCTTCTTTATAAACATAAACTTCTCAGATTGGCCCAATGAAGATGAAAGGGACTTTAAAGTGGGAATCATAGCTCCGGTTTGGGTCATAAAGTATCTCAGAATAGCTCTCTGTCAGGGAAAAATAGTGCAGCCTGGGGGATCTGACAGGGACAACAGAGGTAGCTGACGCAGTTGTGGACACTGCAGTGAGATGTGGATGGTCTGGGGATGGATGTGGGGAGGATGTGAGTCCAGAGCAGTTGTGAACCAAATGGAAATGCTACAGAGGCTATTCCTTGAACCTCTCGTGTTTTGTCTCTTTAGTCACTCACTACAGAGGGTTTCATCCCATCTTGGGGTACTCAGCTGAAGCTGTGGCACCCCAATATCCTTTGGCAAGGAGGTGTGAATGTCTGCAGCCCACTGAAGAACAACTCACCTTATTTTTATTTCTTCTTTAGCTTTAGCTGGCTGTCAGAAAGAGGGAAGAATCTCGAGAGGAGGTGTCTCCAGGATGGAGCATCTCCACCCTGAGGTAGATGTCTGGATGAAGTGTTTCAATCACCCTCTGGGTCCCTCCAGACTCAGTGTTCTGCTCATGGGTTGCTCTCCCCAGGAGGCTGCCTTTGGGGTAGCTCCTTTCCCTACAGGTGATCATGTCAAGTAAAACAGGAGCAAACCCTTTGCCCATCCAAGGCACAACTGCATCTGCTGTTAAGATTGTGGGCAAACCTCTGTGCAGTTTCACCATGCCCTGCAGTTTGTCTTCTCACAAGCATGAAAACCAACAGCTCTGCTTCATCTAGGCTGGTGGGAGAGATGCTCACTGCCCATGTCTAGCTCTTGCTTGAGCCCAGACCCAACAAAAATCACTGTTAAGCACTCTGGGAGGATGGTCCAACCACTTTGGTATTAGATCCAGGGAATGGAAAATACACATGCAGATTATAAAAAATATAAAAATAAAGCTCTTAAAATCTTAAAGTCATCCCCTGACCCTGTTGCAAAGCTGAGGACTGTTGTCATCACATTCAGATGTCAAGGCCAACCTTAGAGAGCCTGCAGAGAGGCAGTCATGAGCCTGGCCAAGCCTCACTTTCTCTCCATGTCTCAAAACTCTCCCTGTGTTCTGGAAAAGCCACCTCAGGCTGGAAAACACTCTCCTGTCTCCTGTCTCTTTTGCACCCAAAGCTGGTAGCTGCAAGGACTCCCTGGCACACCAGGCAAAGGTGCCCATTGATTGCACCTACCCTGCCCGGGCTGAGAAGCTGCTGCTGTCCCCAGAGGTTTGCTTTTTAACCAAATCCGCTTTTCATCCAGCAGAAAGATGACCCCAAATCCTCAGCACCCATCAGAGCACGAAACCCTTCATGCCTGAACCTGGAGACTGACAGATGCTTCTGCTGGTAATAAACAACCTGTGTCAAATCCACCGGTTGGGACCCGGTGAAGGACTTTCCATCCAACCCACCCCTCCCTCCCAGCTCGAAATGCAATTAGCAGCATCTCCCGGAAAACTTTTCTGGCTGCGGTTCGCCAAGAGATGTTAATCCCTCCATCCGTCGCGGAGCCGGAGCCAGCAAACGCCTGTCGCTTGCTCATCTTTTGTTCAGTACCTGGAATGGTCCCTCTCGTCCTCCCCTTTCTCTCTCCCCCCCCCCCCACCCGCTGC
>WEIS01049668.1:37443-47723 GCA_013389965.1 Todus mexicanus
CCCCCCCCCCCCCCCCCGCCTCGCTTCCCTCCAGCAGATACGATGGATGCAATCGTCGCAGGGGGATATAAAAAGCTGCCAGGACCAGCGGCCAAGTGGCAAACGGGAGAAGGGGACAGAGGGTGTGCGGTGGCAGCGGTTGGGCTCCCACCCTGGCCACAGGTAAGCCCCCAAAACCAGTGACCCAGCCCATGTGGGTCTCCCCGGTGGGTTTTGGGGTGCATGGGGGGGAAAGAAAGTTGGGAAAAAATGTGAGTTTGATGGATGGTGAGGAGTGGTCGCTGTAGGGGGGGGCAGGTGACATGCTGAGATGGGGAGATGATGGGCAGGGGTTTCCCAGTGAGGGGTAGTTTATAAAACACCCTCCTCTCCCTGTGTCTGGCTTATTGCCCCCTCACCTCCATTTATTGTCGGGTTTATGTGCATTATCAGGTGTTAAAGTGTTATACTGATGTGGTGCTGCCCGGGATCCTTGGTGCCCCTGTGCTGGGGGATCCCTGGTGGAGACACTCACAAATTAGGACAGAAGACAGAAAGACAGCCTTTGTGTTTAAATTTGATCTCACTGCTTTCTTCCCATTTCTGAACTGCTCTTTGCTGTCATAACCACCAGGGTCATTTATTTTACTCTGCTAAAGAAAGTCTCCGTCCATTCAGGCTTCCCAGCACCAGAGGGAAGGGGCAGCTCTCCCCACCAGCCACTTATTTTGGGCCAAAATTAGAATTTTTCTTCCATGTGGGATGGGGCTTTCCTCCCACAGAGTTCCCACAGCATAGGGGAAGGTGAGACATTGAGGCCACAGCTGCTTGGGAAAGAGTTGGGGTTCATTAAGGGACAAGAACCCCAGGCATCCTTGGGAACAATGGAACCAGGTCCTGTGGTTGTCCAGGAACTGACCCCAACCTCATCCTTGATGGCACAGCAGTGACAGCCACTTCAGCCCAGGGGTTTCAGCTGGGTCTTAGGTTAATTTTGGTAGCCCCCGGCTCACACTGCATCCCAAACACCACCTGCACTTATCATGGCCCTTCCCAAAAGCCAAGCAACTGACTTCGAATTCCAGTGAGACTCTGTCCCAGGTTACCCAGAGAGGTGGTCGATGCCCCATCCCTGACACCACTGCAGGTGGGGTTGGCCGGGGCTCTGAGCAACCTGCTCTAGTTGCAGATGTTGCTGCTCAGTGCAGGAGGTTGTAAAATATACATGCTTTACTCTTCTAATCCTAATTTAATATTATTTACAATCACATCTGCCACGGCACAGGAGTTTGTGGCAACTTGAGGGGCATCGCAGGACAGGTTAGGAGGGAACCCATATTTTTTCAGAGGAATTTGCTTGCAAGCTGTGAGTGGTTGCCAAAGGATGAATCCTGACGTAGCTCCCTAACGCTTCCACCTTGCAGCATCACTCATCTTTATGGGGTCCTCAGGAGGCGTTAGCAATCCCTGCTGACAGCGGTTGTCACCTGCCATGGTGATGACAAAAGACCCAGACTCTGGAGAGACATTTTTGGTTCAGGAGAAGGCAAAAGGTAGAGGCGAGGGGGTGGAACGTTGCCCATTTTTCTCAGTGGCTGAGCAGGAGTGGTGCAGGCAGGGAGGCAGCTTCGGGTGTTGCCTTCATTTTTCTGCTCCTCAGTTTCCCCCTCTGGCAAAATCACCCCCATGCTCCTGGGGTGTAGGAAGGGGGAAGAAAAAGGTTTTGTAGGTTGTTTGCTTTTTTCTTCCTCCACAGCTCCTGCACATTTTCTGGGCTCTCGAACCCCTCACGTGAGCCTGCCCTCGTGTCCCTGGCCAGGATGCCGAGTGCGTTGTGGAGCAGCTTACCTGTGATGCTGGGACTGCTGCTCTGGCACCCAGCCAGCGCCAGCAGCCCGTGCTGGGAGAGCAGCAAATGCCAGGACCTCACCAGCGAGACCAGCATTTTGGTAAGGCTGGGGATGGGGACTGCCCTCCAGTTGTGTCGTTTTCTGACTCGCCTCCCGCTCAGAGACCAGTGTGGTGGGTTGGGGGAGGAGGTGATATCAGTGCTGACACCGTGGGGTAACCTGTATCAATGTGGGGTGATGCTTGAGACCTGAAGACCCACAAGTGTCGGTGGGCTTGTGCCATCTGACTTTATAATGGGGTCTAGAGCACAAGTCTGGTGAGGAGATACTGAGGGATCTGGGGTTGTTGAACCTGGAGAAAAGGAGGCTCAGGGGAGACCTTCTCACTCTCCACAACTCCCTGGCAGGAGGTTGGAGCCAGGTGGGGTCGGTCTCTTCTCCCAAGGAACAAGCGACAGGACAAGAAGAAATGGCTTCAAGTTGTGCCAGGGGAGGTTTCAGTTGGACATGAGGAACAATTTCTTCCCCACAAGGGTTCCCCAGGCCTGTCCCAAACTGCCCAGGGCAGAGGTGGAGTTCCCATGATCCCTGGAGGGGTTTCAAAGCTGTGGAGCTGTGGTACTGAGGAACCTGGTTTAGTGGTGCCCTGGTAGTGTTGGGTTAACAGTTGGACTACGTGCTCTTAAAGGTCTCTTCCAGCCAAAACAATTCTATCAGTCTGTGACAGTAATATAGCTTCTTGAGCTTGCAGCATCCCACCTGCATGGGATGAACCAGTAATTTGGGTACTGTCAGCTTTACACCACACCCACAGGTGCCTGCATAGGATGGTGGTGACCGGATAGTGCAGCTCCTCACCTTTTTCAGCTGCCAAATTTGGTGGGGAGCTTTGAGGACTGGAGCATCATTAGATTAAACTAGAAAAAAAGAAGAAATTGTTTACACTGAGGATGGTGAGACCCTGGCCCAGGTTGCCCAGAGAGGTGGTCGATGCTCCATCCCTGGCACCATTGCAGGTGAGGTTGTCTGGGGCTCTGAGCAACCTGCTCTAATTGCAGATACCCCAGCTCAGTGCAGGGGGTGTGGATTAGATGAGCTTCAAAGGTCTTTTCCTACCCAAACCAATCTGTGATTCTGTGAAACATTTCACTCCATGCCAACAGCCCCCTGCAAACTCTCACCTTGTGGGTGGCCGACCATGTTCTTACCCTTGCCGCACACCTCGCAGGCATGCGCCGCAGCGTGCAGAGCCGAGCTGTCAGCTGAAGCACCTGTTTACCCAGGGAACGGGCACCTCCAGCCCCTCTCCGAGAGCATCCGCAAATATGTCATGAGCCACTTTCGCTGGAACAAGTTTGGCAGGAGGAACAGCAGCAGTGGCGGCGGCCACAAGCGGGAGGAGACAGCGGAGGACAACCCACCGCCCACATCACTGCCTGTTGTCTCGCTGTCCCGTCGTGAGGAAGAGGAGGGGACCGGGCTGGAGCGGGAGGAAGGCAAACGCTCCTACTCCATGGAGCACTTCCGCTGGGGAAAGCCGGTGGGACGCAAGAGGAGACCCGTCAAGGTCTACCCCAATGGGGTGGAGGAGGAATCGGCCGAGAGCTACCCACTGGAGTTCAGGAGGGAGCTGGCGCTCAGAGGCACCAGGGCACCGCCTGAGGAGGAAGAGGAGGAGGAGGAGGAAGGCCAGGAGGAGGAGAAGAAGGCCGGCGGCTCCTACCACATGCACCATTTCCGCTGGCACACACCCTCGAAGGACAAGCGCTACGGGGGCTTCATGACCTCAGACCACAGCCAGACCCCTCTAGTGACTCTCTTCAAAAACGCCATCATCAAGAGCGCCTACAAGAAGGGGCAGTGATGGTGGTGGTGGGGAGAGCCAAAGTGGGGGTCCCACCTCCGCCCCGTAGCTTTAGCGTCCCGCTGGCATGTGTTTCCCGTAGAGATCGCTCGTTACGTCGTTCTTAATTAGAGCTCCGAGGGGGTCCACTCCCGGGTTGCACCGGGTTAGCGCTGAAGCAGTCGACCTCTTTGCGGTGCCCTCCTGGGGGAGTGGGAGCAATGCCCGGCTTGGAGCACGCCGGGTGGTTTTCGTATTTTCACTGAGCTGTACAATACTGTAAATGAGAGAGTAAAAGAATTCTAAACCAAAAGAAAAATAAATAACCTTTTTTTCTTTTTTTGGCAAGCTAACTGGGTGTCGGCAATGTCTCTGCGAGTTCCTTGGGTCTGCGAAGGGGCAGAAAAAGGAGTTGAAAAGTAAGAATCCTGCAGCTGTGGGGTAGATACGTGTTGGGGAGCATGATTTGGAGTGGGAGGAAGAAGAATCTTGCACTCCCAGCTCAGGATTTCCACAGGAGTGTGGCTGTTCATAGGCTCCAGCAAGGCTGGGTTCACGGCAGCCGGCCTGGAGAAGCCACTGGTGGTTGCATTTGGCAGGTCCAGCTCTTGCCTACCCCAAAGAGTGTGTTTTGGTCTTGGAGAGGAACCCCATGCTGCTGTGAAATGTGATGATAGGGTTTGCTGGTAGCCTAGAGAAATGTGGCATCCTCTGGATGGTGTTCCAAGGAGCGACCAGACCGAGCGAGGCTCCCCCAGCACCCACCTCCCCGATAAAAGCATTAATTCCTTATTCAATGATAACACCGAGGAGCCTGGCTAATAGGAAGAGCTTCATTATTTATAAAGTCATGCTGGTCCCTCAGGCAGTGAAGCATGGGGTAGGCTGAGGAGGGTGACCTGGGGTGGTGCACTGTTTCAAACTGGTTTCATGGGGAAGCAAACCTTGACCAGCTCTGCCCAACTAGCACCTTATCACTGCCAAAGCATGATTCTGGCCAGATCCCCTCTTACATGCTCCCCAGGCAGCACTAGCAGAGGAATTATGACCTCATGGGCTGGCTTTGAGCTTCCCACCAACCCCTGACTCCACCCAAGGATAGAAAACAAGTGCAGAAGAGCTGCGGATGTCCCAGTGGGTTGAACACACTACCCAGGCCTTAAACAGCAGAGACTTTGGGGACTGGGACTGCAATGCAGGGGCTCTGGATTCCCATCTGTTTGGTAAAACATGATGCAAATTTGTGGACAAGTTGCACTTGAGCCAGCAATGGACCCTTGTGGCCAAGAAGGAGAATGGTCTGGGGTGTATTCAGAAGAGTGTGGCCAGCAGGTCGAGGGAGGTTCTCCTCTCACTCTACTCTACCCCAGTGAGGCCACCTCTGGAGTGTTGTGTCCAGTTCTGGGCTCCCCAGTTCCAGAGAGAGAAGGAACTACTGGAGAGAGTCCAGCAGAGGCTGTGACGATGCTGAGGGGCCTGGAGCATCTCTGTGCCCAGGAAAGGCTGAGAGCCCTGGGGCTGTTCAGTTGGAGAAGAGCAGCCCGAGAGGGGATCTGAGCAATGCTGAGCAAGAGCTAAAGGGCCCCCCGGGGGCAAGAGGATGGGGCCAGGGATTGTGGAGTGTCCCTCTCTGGAGAGATTTCTAACCCACTCGGACTATGTGATCCTGGGCTCCCTGCTCTGGGTCACCCTGCTGGAGTAGACGAGTTGGATAACATGATTTACAAAGGTCTCTCCTGATCCCTACCATCCTGTGATTCTGTGACCCTCAGCCTAGAGCTGAGGGAAGGAAGCCTGTCCCTACCCAAGGCCATCCTCCTCCTCCTCACCCTGTATCTTCCCTTCTCCATCTCAGCATCAACCATCCACTTTTCCTCTCACAGGGCAGAACAACAGTGCCCGGCTGCCATTAACATGTCGAGACAGCAGAGCCCCTGAGGTGGTAACATCAACATTTATTTGAAAAGGGCATTCAGACTGTGCATTTGAAAATATCGATGGCTTTGTGGTCCTTTTAATGACCCTCTCCCAACCCTGCCCTCGGCTGCTCATGGAAATGCTCTGAAATACAGAGATGGAAATGCACACATGCACCTAAATGTCTCTATTTAATAGAAATGTACTTTGTCATCTTGACATACACAAGTGTCTAAACTAAATGTGATGTCCAAACAGGTCACCACCCTGGTGGTGGCTGGTGGGAGACATTTACAGGTGGAGTTTGGGTCCCAAAATGCAGAAGAGGGTAGAAGTGAGACATGCTGGGGTATGTAGACAGCTGGGAGGTTACAACCCCAGCCCCGCTGCCAGGCCCCGTGGAGCAGAGCAAGAGACAAACCCTGGGACAGGACTAGGGGCTGCTCCTCAGGGATAACCCACGGCCCAGCTCCCCCGAAGCAGAGGCCATGGGTATTTTCTGACCTAAAAGGGATAACAGGCACCCCAAGATGTGCCCTGTGGTGTCCACGTGTCCTTGAGCGCGAGCCAACCTTGTGCTCAATCTTCCCACTTTCTTGTCGGGTTTGAAGACTTGTGGAGGGTTGTGGGGTTTTTTTTCTCCTGGACACACGATTTGGGGGATCATTGCTTTTCTTACTGTGTTTTGCTACAACTTTAGTGCTTTTCATGGAAAGCAAACCCTTCTTCCCCAATCAGTCCCCTTCGCCTTCCCACTGCTGATGCCCAAATCTGCCCCAGCCAAACCTCAGGTGTCAGCAGAACCAGGGGAGCAAAAAGGGCTCAGTGACAAGGTACGCTTGGGTACCCCGAGGAGATGCAGCAGCAAAGAGAGAGCCTCGGGCAGCAGCAAAACCGTGATCCACCCCAGGGACCAAAATAAACCCTTGTTTTTCCTGTCCTCTTTAAACCAAACCATTTCCTAAGCCCGGATTAGAGCACGACCACACAAACAAGCGGTGACCTCGGGGGCAATCATGAGCTGTATCCGCCACCAAGGGAAAAAGAATAAATAGAGGGCTGGGAATGTGTCATTACAGCTTAAAATAACCGCCCAAAGATGTGCAGCGAGACGTGGCAGAGAAACGGGTGGTGGCTGAAGCAACACGTTGGCCCAGAGCTGGCTGCCTTTACCTGCTGTCCCTCTGCAATGGGCAGAAGCAGCTCCCACATCTCCAGCTTTAGACCCTCCCATGTCTCTTCAGGTGGTAAAGACAGAAGGAGCGTGTCCAGCCAGAGGAGAAGGGGCTGCCTGAGCTTGCAGGAGAGACTCACTCACACACATACCAAAGGAACCCCAGGGTGCTTGGAGCGTGATGGTGGGGAAGCTGCAGGCAGCACCCACCTGCCTGCAGAGTGTGCCCAAGCTCACCTTAGCATGCTGATACTTGAAAGGTATTTAGGAACAATAGAGACCCTGTGAACGATGAAATACCCCCTGAGCGACCTTTCGTCCCCACCCCAACCATTTTTGCCTGGCAGTTTTGCTTTGGTAGGGCCCAAAATGTTCCACCACTTCTAGTTTTATCCTATTGCACAAGAAGAGGTGAGACCTAGATGCAGGGTCTGTAGGGTGGAAACATTGCAGGGGCTTTGGAACTAAGTGATCTTTGAAGGTCCCTTCCCACCCAAACCAGTCTATGACCCCCTAAACCACCTCTTACTGCAGCTATTTCTTGGAGTTCGTGATTGCGGCTCAGCCAATTTAATGCTCTGACTTCATCAAAGTGATGCTACTAAAATAAATAAATAAAACTATCCTTCCTTGGAGACTGGAATCCCAAAATTGTGACAACCCAACTCAAAAATATGAAAACAGTGGGTTCATGTGTTATTTCCCCAGCACGGTGGTTGCTTGTGCCTCATGTTACCTCTCCAGGCATCTCACAGCTGTGGCACCAGCCCCCCATGAGCTGCCTGTTGGTGACCCAGGTGAGATGTACGGCTCTGGTGGGTTCCCCGCCCCACACCAGAAAATGGGTTTTTCCCAAAGAAATTGTGTCTTTCAAGCTATCCAGAACCAGCCAGACTGCTGTGTGCCCCCATATTGGGATGGGACCATCATCACCCTTCGTTCAGGTCATCAGGGCACCATGAAGCTCCCAGAGGTACCAGGAACGTGACGAGGGGGCTACAGGAAGATGCCAGCTAGCAGGAATTGCATGTAGTGAGTGGCTCCCCTCTCACAATCCACTTCAAGCACCACCTCAGGCGTGCTTTGGTTTTCTGGCTGCCCCAGGCTCCAGTACATTGCGCACTAGCCCCTCCTCCTGCCTTTGAGACCCTCCAGCTTCAGCCCTGCCCCTTCCCAGGGGCTCTCGATGTGGTCGACAGACGATGCAGGGAGAGGTTCCCCCAGGGGAGGGGTTTGCTTTATGCCAGGAGGATGTACATGCCCAACGTGCTCTGCCCAGAGCCAGAGCATCTCCTCTTTCCCCAAAAAACAAAACTGGAGAGGTGACAGCAAATGACCCCACGCTGCTGTGCACTGAGCCATCCATGCCACCAACCGCAGCAGAATGTGGCCACAGAGGCAAAGGGTCCCCAAAACAAACTAAGGGAGATGGGGTTTGTGGTGTCAGCAAATCTTGGGGTGGCCTCAGTGTCCGTGTCACCACAAGGATGTGCTCCCGCCGCAGGGTCAGAAGTCTTTCCTCAAGAGATCTTTTGGTGCAAGGTGTGCGGTGGTGGCTCTGTCCTACCAGCACAGCCACCTTCAGAACACACATAGGTCCGGGAATTTCATCTCATACACCGGGATGGAGTGGTTCTGGGGCTGACCGTAAGCAGCTGTGATGGTGCCGGAGGGGCTTGGAGGTGGCCTGAAACACAAGAGATGGAAGGAGGTGGTTTATAGAGAGGTTTGGTGAGGAAGTGGGTTGTTGGAATGGGGCCAGACGAGGCCCAGGCTGCCCAGAGAGGTTGTCAGTGCCCCATCCCTGGAACTAATGCAGGTGAGGCTGGCTGGGGCTCTGAGCAACCTGCTCTAGTTGCAGATGTCCCTGCTCCATGCAGGGGGGTTGGGCTAGATGAGCTTTTTCCCCTTTTGCCATCACAAAGGCCCTGACTCCAGGCTGGTCCCCATCCCCAGCACATGAATCTCCTTGATGGGGGATGCATGTGGCCACATTTCCTTTGTGGTCGGGCACCCCATGCTCCAGCAGTAGGTTTTTGCGTGGCTTGACAGGCACAGGGTGCTTGGTTGTCACCTCAACTCACCGTATGGTGATCTCGAAGATCTGGTTTAGCTTGCTCTGCAGCAACGTTGCCTGTAACACAGAAACAGCGGCTGTATCAGTGCGGCTGTACCAGGAACCACAAAGGTAGCGACAGGACAAACACCCAGGTCACCAGAGCAGGGGGAGGGTGGCCTGACAAACTTCTCACCCGAGCAGAGCAGCCACGAGGGTTTAGAGGGACACAGCCCTGACTCACCCGGGCGCCACAGTGGGCAGCGATCTCCTCAAATGGGGCCTTCTGAAATTTCTCCACCACTTGCCGCCTCCGCTCCCGCTCCTGCTCCTCCACAGCGACGCTGTCTACTGAAGCAGAAGAGAGATGGAAGAAACACAGAATCACAGGATGGTAGGGGTCGGGGGGACCTTTGGAGATCATCAAACCCTCCTCCTCCAGCAGGGTCACTCTGAGCAGGGGACCTAGCATCACATCGTCCAGGCGGGTTTGGAAGCTCTCCAGAGAAGGAGACTCCACAACCTCTCTGGGCAGCCTGGGACAGCCGCTGACACCCTCACACCAAACAAGTTTCTCCTCCTGCTCAGATGGAACCTCCTGGGTTCCACTTTGTGCCCGTTGCCCCTTGTCCTGTCACTGGGCACCACTGACAAGACTCTGGCCCCATCCTCTTGCCCCTGGGGGCCCTTTAGCTCTTGCTCAGCATTGCTCAGATCCCCTCTCAGGCTGCTCTTCTGCAGCTGAACAGCCCCAGGGTTTTCAGCCTTTCCTCGACAGAGATGCTCCAGGCCCTTCAGCATCTTCAGACCCTGCGCTGGACTCTCTCCAGCAGTTCCTTGTCTCTCTTGAACTGAAGAGCCCAGAACTGGACCCAACACTCCAGAGGTGGCCTGAGTTGACCCTCAGTTCAGGTGGCTCTCAGCTACTCCCCATCCGCATGGACCATCCCATCCCCATCTCCCCAGCAGAGAGCATGGATTTGGGCACCACTAAAAAGGCAAGGAGAGGGTTTTCAGTGTCTGGCTTTGGAATCACCTCCCCCAAGGACACCCGTAGAGCTATGAAGCTGCCCAGACACCCTGTGACCTGAGTACACTGCTGCCGTGGCACTGGGGAATCATCCATCCGTGGTGCACACACACAGATGCAGGGGTGACAGTCCCACCATGCCAGCCTCAACCTCTCCCTACCGTGGCTGGCTCCCTCACTCACCTATCGCCTTCTTCAGCGTCTCATACGTGATCTCTTCTGCTGGTGCTCTCTAAAGGAAGAGGAAAAGTAGATGAGGCTCAACGTGCAGCACTGGACACAGTTCCGGGATGACAATAACCCAGAACCAGTGTCCCAAAAGCTCCCACCAAAACATTGCCTGTCCTTGAAGATCAGAGATATCTTTCCTGGCTCCCTGTACTGGCTGTGTGTGGGAAGGTTTTGGTAGTGAAGCTGCTAGAAGCTTCCCC
>WEIS01049669.1:3778-14895 GCA_013389965.1 Todus mexicanus
GGGGAAGGGGAAGGGGAAGGGAAGGGAGCCACGCGGTTTGGTTACAGTGGCTGTTTGGTCTGCTGTACTATTTTGCATAAAACTCCAAAATTAAAAATTACCTCCAAGGAGTAATTTTTTATTTTATTTTTGCAAATATTAGATAGCCCATTTCCATCTTATTGAACATATTGTCACTCTAAACTGTCAGCTCATTTGTTATTCTCAGAGCATTCAACAGATACAGAAATAATACTACAGGGAATACAAATGGCTACACGTTTCATGAACACTTTCCAGGGTATAAATTTGTAGTCATGAAAGAATTTACAGATACATCATTGTTTTGTTTTCAAGTCAAAGAAATATACTCAGACATTTCATGCGTAAAATTGTATGCACTGCTCTACTGCAAACACATCAATTAATAATAGAAGGCCAAATTTTGTGGTTCCTTGAGCTTTTTCAGACAAAATTCTCACAGGTGATCAAGAACTCCCTAAAAAAATGTTTGAATATATTTATCTTTATGAACTGCTTGATTTAATTTTGTTGGTTAAGTGCCACCTATGAGTGGCCTGAAGATACTAAGCAGGGCCTGGAGAACAAGTCTTATGAGGAGCGGCTGAGGGAACTTTGTCTATTTAGTCTGAAGAAAAGGAGGCTGAGGGGAGACCTTATTGCTCTCTACAACTACCTGAAAGGATGTTGTAGAGCGGTAGGCCCTCATCTCTTCTCACAGGTAATTGGAGCTAGATCAAGAGGGAATGGCCTCAAGCTGCACCAGGAGCAGTTTAGACTGGACATTAGGAAATCTTTTTTCCTTGAAAGGGTTGTCAGGGAACAGGCTGCCCAGGGAGGTGGTTGAGTCCCCATCCCTGGATGTGTTTAGAAGCCGTGTAGGTGTGGAACTTCAGGACTTGTCTTAGTGGTGGACTTGGTAGAGTAGGGTGAATGGTTGGATTCGAAGATCTTGAAGGTCTTTTCCAACCTAAATGATTCTATGATTCTATGAAATGGTAGGAGGTCTGAACAAAGTCCAGTTTGCAAATGACATGGTTTAATGTTCTATATCGAGAATACCTCCTGTAGCAGGTGTCAGTTGCCTATCAAAGAAAGGTCGCATGAGCACCAAAGAAGCTGTATCGCTCTGATGCTGTTCAACTGTTCATTGCAAGCTTTGGAAATGTTGCAAGAGCACCTTGCATCTGTGAATGATGTGAGACCTTCAGGAAGGGACGAAGACATGGTCAATAATTTAAAATGCAAAATGGGAATTGCAACCCTCAGGGAACCAGCTGCAAAGCCAGACTGCGGTGGGAGGTTTGCCCCCATCGGGACCCGAGGGATTGGGTCCCATGTACTTACTTTTCATTATTCTTAAAATCAATAAGTAGATACTGACTGCTTCTAAAGTGAATATCAAGATTAATTGACCCAAGTGGTAAGTATTGATCCAGGAATGGCCAATCGATTGTCAAGGGATGATAAATCTTGAATTTCATAGGAACGTGAAGCCATGGGCAGAGAACCCTGGTTTTGCAGTGGTTGATGATCATACAGGGAGCTCTTGGGGCAGGATGTGCTACCAGCATCAAGCTTTGTAGAATGATAAGTACCCAAACCCTGCCTTTCTTTACCCAGAGGAAGTCCTTCCAAAATCTAGGACATTTTCTCTCTCTTGAGTGCAGCTTAGGTGAAGTTGGCCACATATGCCAGGCAAAATCAGAATGTCTAGCTGTTGCAGAGGGCAGCAAAAGTCATATTCAGGTGGTGTCTTCCTCCAGAGTGGACTGACATGGACAGAAATATTTGGGGAACTGTTGGAATAGCAACCTCCAGAAATGCACCTGATTTCTTTCAGCACCAAAGCTTTTTTAACCAGAAGGTTAAAGGGATCCAGAATGAGAAAGTTCTGGTCGCTTAGGAGTGAATATCAGCTTCTGTGGGACAGAAAGCAGCCGATCTGGACAAACTGTTAATAAAATAATACACACCACATTGCCAGGTAATGTGATTTAATAGTATCCTTCCAGTCGGTGATATTACTGATTTCTTGGAGCCGCAAACACTAGGATTCAGTTGTTTCTTTTTCTGGTTATTTTTGGCCAAGCACAACCCACAAAGTTTGGGCTGTTGTGTTTTGGGTTTTTTTTCTTAGAACCTTAAGAATGAATTTTTTGAAAAGCAAAACTCGCAGAAAATGTTTTTATTGATGTTATACCAGAAGGAGTTCTCAAATCAAAAGGGAGTTAGTCAGTACTCTAAAATCATAGTCCAGGACTGTGTCAATCCAGGACTGCAGCAAGGTGACCGTCCAAAGAGCAGAGAGACACAGGAACAGGTTGCGACCTGCAAGCAAATCTATCCCCTGCCTACCCAGATCAACTCAACACCTAGAAGACCTCAACACTTGGGGCTTCAAGTACCGCTTTCAGGAGATTTCCTAACCATCTAGCAAAAATATCCTTAAAAGGTTTCCTCCTTTTTTCTGCCGTATATGTGCCTCTTTAGCCACATCTGCACTACAGTAGTGCTACCCCTTCTGAGCATCCACATCCATGATGCTTCTTTAAAGGTGGAACCACCAGGGAACTGCCAAGCAGTATCTAGACCTCTGGGATGCGAAATATTTGTATTTTAATTGCATGCTTTGTTCTTATTTCTAATAAAGAATGATATTATGAGGCCTGGGGGCCATATTCCTCTTTCTAGGGATTGTTACTGTGCAATGATAAGAAAAATGCTACATGATGTGGAATATGCGTTCAACAAAAACGTCCTTCAATGTGAGAAAATATCCTTTCTGCCTTCATAACCTCAGATGGAGGAGGATACAGCTGAGAGCTCTTCCCTTAAGCACCGCTTCCTAACCCTGCGTTTACTCTTCAGTCTTATTTTCTATAGACTCCCTTGAATGACACTTGGAGGCAAGGAAGAGAAAGGAATTTTTGAAAAAGTGTGCAGGAGGCACGGGTACAAAACCAATTATTTATTAATAGGTTTCGTCCACACACCTCCTGTGCATCATTTAGAACATTTACCCTGTAGGCAGCAACGAGCAATCAGGTGAGAAATTTGGAGTTGCATCTGTGTGAGCCAGCACAGGCAGGATGCAGGGACAACCATGAAACCGTGGTTGAAATGCAAAGAGTAAATTTATTCTCATTCCCTCGCAAACTGGGGGATCTCGGCAACAGCACCCAGGTGGGGGCACCCAACGGGGACACAGACATAGCAGATCTTGGTCCTTTCTTGAGAGCAAAAAAAGCTTTGAACCTGCTTCTTTCTCCTGTGTATCAAGAATTCTTGCTCTCATTGTTCTCCACTGTGTTTAAATCATTCTCAAAGCAGGGCAGGGATCTCAAGTATGTCCAGTAAGGTGCCCCTGAGTTCTTCACAGATCTGTTATCTAAACAGAGAGGATCTACTTGTCAAGTACACAAAGCTAAGGGACAATTAGTGTGATACATGGTTTTTCAGACATCCCACCTGCAACTCTGTTGTGCGTTCTTACAATCCTCCTCACCATCTTGCATTACTTTCCCACATCATCTTGCTGGACAACTTAGAATCAAAGATTTCCTTGGGTTGGAAGGAACCTCTAAAGGTCATCTAGCTCAATCGCTTTGCTGAGCAGGGACATCCTCAACTAGATCAGGTCGATCTTCATGTTGAACTTTAGTTCTCCCTCTCTGTCCTTGCAGCACAGATGTATGTTTAATTTAAACAAAATATCTAGCCAAATATTTTTTTCTTTGAATGTTGAGTTTATATTCCTCAAAACATATATTTATATTACTAAGTTATGAATACATATATATGTCTCCAATGTATTAATTGATCTTGGTTTTGCACTGAAATAAGGACATCCAGCCAGTAAGAGTTTGAAAGTAGTGAGAATTCCTTTTAAATATATGTGTAAAAGATAACTGGAAAATAACAACAAAACAAAGGAAAATAACACTTTGAATAGTTCCCTAAACATCATTTGCACCTGTAGTGACTCACGCGTTCACCATTAATACACAGGTTTGCTATTGTCGCTTCATAGAATCATAGAATGTGTTGAGGCAGAAGGGACCTCTAAAGGTCATCTAGCCTAACCCCAAAGTTGAACAACAAGTGTTGAAGAACTATGTTTCAGCATAAGCTATAATCCTTAGGATGCCACTAAGGAAGAAGTTTCCTAATATCTCCTGCATTAAAAGCACTAGGCAGCAGTGTCCTTATGTCATGCAAGAAAAATCACTTGGTAAGAGACTTGTCAGCAGTCAGGCAATGAGTCAATCAGCAGGACTGGAAAAGTTGTCTCGTTGTGCAACATTACTCAAGGCTAATCTGCTCTTAATCCTATTCTGATCTTCTTTTTCATCAGAAAACACCCAAGGATGCTGAAACTTGTTCATTACAATCCAGTAAAAAATTGCACAAGAAAGTTCTCCAAGGGTGTTTTCTTGCTCAGCGGCTGCTCTGCATAGCTTTGATTTCTGTGGGCTGTTGCAGTCAAGTTGCTTGGGAGCTCTAGAAACTGCTGTAAGTAAACACCGAGCAAGAACTCAGGACACAAACTTAAGCGTACAGTGCTGAGAATATTATATATCCCGGAAAATAAGATCCTTAATCACCTGACAAGGAAAGGAGCTAATGAAACAGAGGTGGGTACAAACTTACCCTATCAGACTTTTCCAATTCTCATTCTTCCTACACAATTTCAGCATTTAGTGACAAGTTAATCACAATGTCTGACCTTCGATTGATAACGTATGCTCAAAATAAAAATAGGCTTTGTTTTCTGGATGCCCATCAGATTGCAACTGATCTTTCAAACACAGAAGCCAGATGCAGGCACAAAATCTACTGGCAGCAGCAGAATGATGAAGATGATGGACTGCATCACTGCAGTATGCCATCGCTGCAGTAGTGCTTATGGACCAGTTTTTCAGCTGATGTAAATCTGTAGGGGCTCCACTTGAGTCAGTGGTCTAGAGTAGAGTTTGTTGGTCCATGGTGTCCCTGTCCATGGCAGGGGGGTTGGAACCAGATTATTTTTAAGGTCCCTTCCAACTCAAAGCATTCTATGATTCTGTGACTGCATGATTGTGCCAAGGGGCTGATTTCTCATCATTAAGAAGTCTTTCTCAGCTGAGATGCTGAGACCATTGCTCACCCGTCATCCGTTCCCAATCCTGCACTTGTAATGAGCACATACAAAGGGCTCTTCATATGTAGTTTGTGTTGTGTGCAAAATACCTGTTAACAACTGGTAACGCAAGAGGAGTTAATTTAACAGTACCAGCTCCCTGACTTACTTGGCAAGATCTCACTCCATTGCCCTCAGGTAAATGTAGGTGTTGGGCATGAAAAGCTGGCAGCAGGCACTGTGAGGAAGACAATTAGCAGCAAGGAAGCAACACAGCCTGACAGACTTTTATTGAGACAGGCTATAAAATGCTTTTGTTCACATTTTCAAAGATTCATTGGCAGTCTTGTAATTGATGACAGAGCTAAGAAAGAAAGCGTCTCTCTCAAGCGCTGTACAAGGCTCCCCACGCCATTGATAATGACCTACTTGCATTTACAAGAAATAAGCTCCAGCATCCTTTTATTGATACAAAACCGCCCACCATTGAGGAAGTCCAAACAGCTCTGCAGAAGCTAAAGATAAATAAAGCTATTAAAACTCCCTCCATTTCTCCTGAGCTGCTAAAGTCTGTGGCCTCTTAATTGCTACAAAGCTATAGACGCTGTCCAAACTCATTTGAAAGAATAATCATATACTCAATAACCAGCACATTGGAACAGCAATAATAAAATACCACAGAAAAGGAAAGATGACTAAGCAAAAAGGCAAGGCTTAGTGTAATTCTATTTTTAATACCTGGCAACTTTTGCCTGGGTCATGCTCTGAAGGTTTGTTATCAGAGTGATTCCCACGAAAAAATCCTCAGTCAGTATTTTTGTAATGTACATCCACAGCTTGATGATTTTGTTGGGTGACGTCCTAGGGAGTTCATTTAGCCTTAACTGTGACTCCAGCAGAAGATTGAACTGAAGAGGGATTTGATAATTTTTTTTAAAAAATCTGATTTGCTCCTCTTTTGCTCTTGCAAGACAGTGGGACCACTCCTCTACAAGGAATTGTTTGCAAGGTAAGACCACAGATGTCCTCTCTGTGGACACCACCACCACCACAAGGGCAGTCTGAATACTGCTCCAGGACCACACTGCAAGATGCAATGGGCATCCTCTAGTTTTGGAACCTCTAAAAAAATGAGGAGATTGCCCCAGCTCCTTCGGATCTCCTGCTAAGCGACTAGCTAATTTGGTCTTGCTCATGCAGACTGACCATGTTTCCTTTTAGGATCCCAGCAGCTCTACAGATTCAGGCCCTATGGTGGCAGAGTAAGACATCTAAATTAACCACTGCACCAAAATTCACACCAGCCTTTCAAAATCCACTGCACACCTAGAATCGTGGAATGATAGAACTGTTTAGGTTGGAAGGGACCTTAACGATCATTTAATTCTAGCACCCCTGTCGTGGGCAGGGACACCATGGACCAGTAAACTTTACTCTCCAGTGGAGCCCAAACAGATTTACACCAGCTGAAGGGCTGACCCATAAACATTACTGCAGCCCTGCCATAGTGCGATGATGGTGGAGAAAAGATCGTTTAAAGATATTATACTCTGTTGCATCTTCCAACCTGTTCCACAGAAAACTACCGTGAATTTGCAGATCTCCCCATAAGTCACCATAAAAGCATGTCATCTTTCTCTGATCTTTAATTCCTTGAGTAGCTACTTCCTTAATTGTAGTTTACAGATAATTCCAGGTAGAGTAGGTGTCATTAAAACCTCATTTGTCACTCCGTAGTGACTGCAGTAACGCAGTGTCTCCTACTGTAACTAGGAGAAGGCTCCACAATAATTGCACATCCCCAGGCAGTGAGCACCGAGAGTTTAATGGTGCCAACTGTAACTGCAGCAGAAGGAGAGACGCCCAGCGTGCACAGCACAGAACGTGTTCACGCAGCAAAACAACCTCTGGCAGAGAACACTGAAGGGCAGCAACCCTGATCCCAGACCCTGGGCTGCAAATTCAGTCATGGGATTCAAATCTGGAGTTCCTATGGTAGGAAAAACATGGTCTGATGGGATGTGCATCTTCTGTCATTAGGGCTGGTTAAAGCCACAGGGCTCAGCTCAGCTGAAGCTATGGAAAAGAGCGAGGTCCTGGTTCCCTCTTCCCAAAAGAGAAAACGGGTTGCCAAAGGAGCTGCAATCACCCGTATGCTAGGAGAAATGTCCTTAAAAGGTTACCGTTTGCCATTGAGAGTGCGCCGCTTGAAATGTAACTGCCAGGAGACTAAATGCATTAAAAAACTCCACTAGGGTGAAGGGAGTCATAGAAGGAGAGAAGATAGGTTTTGTGGTTTATATCGTCTATGAGAGAAAGCAGTGGAGCAGAGAAAACTTTCGCGTGGTCATCTATTAAAATTACACTCAGTACTTTCCTCCCTTGCTTTGGAAACATTAACAGATTGTCGGTCCTCTTCTCCTCTCACCAGTGGGGAAACACCAGCACAGAGATTAAGTGGCAATTTTAAGCTGAAATAAATAGCTACAGCAGGCCCAGGGGAGCCAGGGCCAGAGCTGGAAGTAGAAATTGAAGTTACTTTGCATGGACTTTGACTTAATGGAGTGATGAAGGGGATTCAGAGCTCTGCAGCTGGGCCGTTTCATTTCCAGTTCATAAGGCCATGGTCTGCACCTCCTCACCTCAAATAAAAACAAAAGCCAGGTGCCAAATGCGTATCTCGACCTGTCTCGCACTGAGTGTAAAAAATGCAACCATGGCACTTAACTACAGAGCTTTGGAAGCACTTGCCGAGGCAGACTCAAACAGGAGAGTAGGCAAAGCAAGTTCGTCTCTCAACAGAATATGAAGTTTTCCCTTCTTACTATCTTAACAGAAAAAAAGTAATAATTGCAGAGGTATAATGTTCAAGGCAGTTGTGAAGGCTCTGAACATTTGCAGATGACTTGACATTGATATGAATCCAGGGAGAACCTTTCTTGACTTCTTCCTATGCTTTCATGCTTGCCGTCATCACACGTCTTTCTAGTGATGCATCAGGTGGAACAAAGGAAAGGTGTCAGAGTCCTAATCAATAGATGGGCATACAGGAGGAAGAATTAGTATAATGAGCACATAATCAATGCGTAAATTTGGAACAGCTATATCCATGGCTGTCATCTTTATTCTGTCCAACCTCTCAAAGGCTTTTGGTATCTTACTGTATCAGTCTAGCCTCGCCTGGTCCTTGGATCTATCTACTGGGGGTAAAAATTAACAAAATCCTTCCTCTGCTCCTATCTTCTACTGACTGTCAACCACAGCCTCAGGGAGGACGGGCAGATGGATCTCACCACCGTCTCCTCCCTGGGGGATGCGCCAAGGACGGCTGCAAGAAGAGTGCCCGCAGGTCTGCAATTGCTGCAGGGCAGCATGCGCTCTGCCCCTCTCACACAGAAGAGCTGCCCTGGTTTCACAGCATCTGCGACCCTCTGCCCCCAGAGAGGCAGAAGGGCAGGAGCAGTCCCTTCATGTGAACAAGGAATAAAAACAGCCATTTGCATATAACAAAAGGCATTTTGAGTCAATGCCACATCCAATGGAAAAGACAGTGGAAACAGTAATGAAATTTATAAGTGGAAAAAACTCTTTAAGGCTTATTTCCCAAAAATGGTTATTTGGAAGCGTATTCATGTGCAGCGCTTTGTGCAATGGTCTCCAAACAGCACTTTTAGATGCAACTACACTTTACATAATAAATAAAAATAACAAAAGAGACCTGGAAAGGAATGAACTTGTGCCATTGCCAGGAATGGCACTGCTCAAATGCTGGTTTTAATCCTATTCTGGGCTTTATGGGTCTGATAAAGTACCTCGTTACATCACAGGAGACTACTAAACCTCATCAACTTATTCAAAATTCTTTTATGTGCCACAAAAGGGAAAAAAACCCCAAACAAACAAACAAAAAAACCCTGGAATGAGCTCCCTGCTGATAGATGGGCACACACCTGCCTTACAATTCCCAGTCGCCAATATCCATGTTCACTTTGGAAGCAGAATCCAGACAAATATGATGTTTCAGGTATTGACTAAACAAACATTAAGAACATACCCAAAATGAAGTGCAAAGAGGTGACTGTAGTGACATGGGGAGTGTAAGCATAAAACCACTCAAAAAGCTTTGGGAATTATTTTGACGCTTTGGAAATGGTCAGAGGCAGAATCCCAAGAGACCTCACAAAGAAAGAGAGAGATCCCAGACATCAGGTTGGGCTCTCAATCCTTTTCAAGGGCCAGCAAGACCTGGAAGATCATGAAGCTGCATCCTGCAGACCTCAGGCTGCATAAACTGCAGGAGCTTGGTTTCCATCTAGATCACACTTCTGGAAAGCCATCGATCCTGAGCTGACAATGCTGGTGCCAGCTTCAAACACAGAGAAAGCTAGCAGTTGCCTAGAACAGAAGACTAACAGGGGTGGAAAATTCATGGCTGTCAAAAAATGTGCTGCTACAGGATATTGACTTCGCCAGGTGATACACTGTCCATATGCGTGGAGATGGAGCGAGCTCTTCGACCACAGGTGGCCAAGGTCCAGCTGGCTGCACAGGAGAAATGGGTGCTGTCTGGGTGTAATTTATCCAACCCATTCTTAGCATCTGTGCAAGGTTTAAACAAATTGCTTGTTTCTCCCCACAGAATAGCAATGATTTAGACCGAAGGCACCCCCAAAAAAGTCTGGTGTCCCCCAGGAAGAAATTACCCCTGGAGTGGAAGATGCGGATGTTTAGTAATGCTTAGCAAAGTAAAGGTTCCTCCTCTCTCTGCAACCCCTATAATCTGGCAACACGTACCTTCAGCAAGGTACTTGCCAAGGGTTTCCAGTCCTACTGACCCTGTTCTGCATTTCAGTACGATTCAACTGAAGCCCAAGCCTGGAGCAGGATATGTAGGGGACAGCATCGCTGAGTTTTATACCTCTGTCACGCCAGTGAGTTCATTGGAAAAGCACTGAAATATCTCTCTCTTGCCCACACTAATAAAATAAGCTTGGATCCAAAACTAGGTTAAAAAATATATATATGCTTATAGCAGAAATTTTTAGGGACTGGTTTAGAAAAGAGAGCCAAATAGGAATTTCAGATGTTCAGGCCTGTTAATGTCATATCTCTTCATGGAAGTGTCTAGCCAAATCCCCGCAAAATTTGGTCATTTATCTGGGTTCTAGAGGAGTTAAAGGAGTTTTTAAATTTGTAGGTCTGTAAGTAGTTACTCCTGGAGATGTGCACTTCATGACAGTATTGCGAAGTCTTCAATGGTAAATCGCAAACTAACAGGAGAAATGTTGGCCCTTTAATTTCTGATCTAATCAAAGAGCTTTTATTTACATGATCTGCTAGTTAACTCCACCACATTGAAGCTGACAGACTGTCCAAGTTACTCTAGTCCCTAATTACTGAAATGAAGCGAGCACCTCTGTGGAATGATGTGCATATTTTTTCCTGTCACCATAAAAGAGACCCCCCTCCTTGTGATTTAATCAGACTCATGTCCTTTCTGTAAATAACGTTTAATCATCTTAGTCAACCTCATTTTTATAATGGCCCCTTTCACTGAAGCTCAGAAAGATGTTAATCCACAATCACGCACACAGAGAAAAGTATTGTTTCTCAAGATCAGAAGATATTTGTATTCTTGTGTTTACTAGGAATTATTTTCAAGATCAAATCAAATGAGTGAGCCATGAAAGAGTTTGGGGGATTTTTTTCCAAAGCCCGTCCTTATGTCCAGCTAACAGTTGATCTGATGGACTTGTACCTGTTGGTTGTAGTGCCATTGACTTCGTTATGTATGCTCAACTGTGAATTAGCGGGGACCTGCTAATCCTACAGTCAGGTGAGTTGGCAGTAGGTTCTCGCAACACATATACGAAGTTATTAGTGTGAAATTGAGCAACCTGGTCTACTGGAAGGGATCCCTGCCCATGGCAGCGGTGTTGGCACTAGATGATCTTTAAGGTCCCTTCCAATCCAAACTATTCTGTGACCAAAAAAA